>LPNX010741896.1:0-33060 GCA_001517045.1 Pseudotsuga menziesii | reverse complement strand
TTATGATAATCATGTAAGGATGAATCCTTAGAAGTGGTATCAGAGATTAAAGCTCAGCAATCTACGCAGCCTCATATTCTTCATGGACTCTTCATTCCACCAATTTCATTCACTCTTCATTCCCATCCACTCACCCCTCCATGGTACTCACCATCTCCATTCTTCATTGGGAAAATCATCCAACACTCTCATCCTCTCGTCATCCACTCTTTTCCCTACACAGCTAAGCCCTCCCCTTTTCAACCGGGGCTCCCTTCCGCTTCCCACTAGTTCATGCCTTGCACTAATCTACACTCTGTCTTGCGCTTTCTAACCTCTCAGAACCCACATGTCTACCCTATGCTATATTCCATCTCCTTCCTCCATACCTATGCTTCCTCCCATATCGACGTTCTCTACCAGCTTCGCTACATCCACCCTACATTTCATTCCCTTACATCTCGCCATCTTCTACCATCCTCTCAGGACACCCCACTCTCGTCTTGAATATCCTCTCGCAACCATCTACTCTCCAACCAACAGCCCTCGCAACAATGTCTCATCCTCCCTCACGTTGCATCCCTCATCCATGCCTCAACGTCGCGCCACTCGCACCATCCACACCGTCTCGCAGTCTCCCTTCATGCCTACATACACCTACTTCTGCATACAATCGTGGTTTTATGCCTTTAGATCATAGCTTCCTTGTAATAATTCTCAAACTCCTTAGATGCAAACTCACCTCCATTATCAGTCCTTAAGAACTTGATTATCCTACTTGTGTTATTTTCAGCCAAAGCCCTAAACTGCTTAAATGCATTAAACACATCAACTTTTCTCTTTAATAAATATATCCAAACCTTCCTAGAATAATCTTCTATAAATGTCACAAAGTATGACGATTCTCCACAACAAACTATAGGGGATGGACCCAAAACATCAGAGTGAATGTAATCTATGATACCTTTGCTAACATGCAATCATA
The DNA here is from genome assembly GCA_001517045.1 of Pseudotsuga menziesii. NCBI lineage: Eukaryota > Viridiplantae > Streptophyta > Pinopsida > Pinales > Pinaceae > Pseudotsuga > Pseudotsuga menziesii. The sequence goes on along the minus strand of LPNX010741896.1, from coordinate 32,096 downwards.
CGTTAAAATTTTTCTTAGCCTGTTTGTTGAGAATATAGTTGTCATTGATGTCAAAGGAGTTCACGAATGACAAAGGAATAACAAATAGACATGTAACAGGATGAAATCAGTAAAAGACAAAGGATCCATTACATGGATTATCATTGATGTCAAAGGAGTTCATCAATGACAAGGAAAAATCAGTAACAAGGTCAATGACGGAAGAAAGATATGCAAAACAAGCAGTGGAAGATTCATAGATCAGAATTGTAGATCCATAGATCAGACAAAAGATGGATTTCACAATCCACCACTGAAAATGGATTTCACAAGTTGGACTTATACCTGAGATAACCCAACATTGCCTAAATTAAATCATCCTCACGATTGGAGATCGTGTGGTGGAGATCGGAGAGTGCTAAAGATCTACGGTCATAATGAATTTCGCTGATTAAATAGCGAGGAGGATAAAAGGTGAAATCGGCTGCGAAATTCAGAAGTAATCACCACAAAAGAGATTAAGATCAACGGACGAGGTTGATCATTGAATCAAGTCAACGACTGCCAGTTATTTCGCAGTGAAAACTAGCACGGATTAATAAAATCCTAATGTGCACGAAATTTGAATAAAATATGCCTTATGATATTTGGGGTCCACCGTCGATCTAGAACTGAGTGTAATGTTGAGTGTAAACTCTATCAAAAAAATGTTGGCGAAGGAGAGGAAGTACAATGACAGTGGGAGTCCATGGATCTATTATTCAAGTTATGATTCAAGAACCTGTTGCAAGAAAGGAAATATTAAGATAAATGATAATACATTAGTCAGTACTAAGTCTAGTTAACAAAGGGGAGATATGATGACAGAGGAAGTTGTCAAAAAGAAGAAAGACATGAAATCCTCATAACAGGTCATCCTTTGTCATTGTTGTCAAAGGGGGAAAATGTTTAGATGTTACCATCAATGCCAAAGGGGGAGATTGCTAAGAATATAGTTGTCATTGATGTCAAAGGAGTTCACGAATGCCAAAGGAATAACAAATATACATATAGCAGGATGAAATCAGTAAAATACAAAGGATACATTACATGGATTAGCATTGATGTCAAAGGAGTTCAACAATGACAAGGAAAAATTAGTAACAGGGTCGATGATAGGAGAAAGATCTGCAAAACAAGCAGTGGAAGATCCATAGATCAGACAGAAGATGGATTTTGCAATCCACGACTGAAGATGGATTTCGCAAGTTGGAGTTATACCTGAGATAACCCAACATTGCCTAAATTAAATCATGCTCATGATTAGAGATGGTGTGGTGGAGATCGGAGAGAGCTAAATATCTACAGCCGGAATGAATTTCACTGATTAAATAGCGAGGAAGATAAAAAGGTGAATGGACTACGAAATTGAAAAGTAATTGCTATGAAAGAGATTAAAAGATTAAGACCAACGGACGAGACCTATCGTTGAATCAGATCAACGGCTGCCAATTATTTCACAGCAGATTAAGATGTGCACGAAATTTGAATAAAATCCGGAGCGAAATAGCGAAGATTATTTAAATAACTTCTGTTGTCATAGATTTAGATTTTTGGACAAGAACACTGAACAAAGGGTATAGATCTTTTCGACTCAACTTGCTACTCCCACGTTTATAAAATAATAATAATTTCGAGACAAGACAAGGAAACGAGAAGGTTCTTTCTACTATTTGTATATTATTTAACACAAAAATATATTCTCGGGCCGAGGCAACTTGCATATAATCGTGTAACATTCGATAGATGAAACTGAGAGAATATATAAAAGCCGCCATGGCTGATAGCGACGCCCGCTACTTAAGGGGTGACATAAAAAATATTTAAATTTACATGGAGTTGGTCGACGCTAGGGATCCAGATTGCATTTTTTTTAATAGAGATTCTTAATATTTCATTACAGGTAAAGGTTTTCAAGGAGCAAATGTTCTGGGTGAGGTGCATTTTTTTTTAGAGATTCTTAACATTTTATTACATGTAAAGGTTCTCAAAGAACAAATGTTTCAGATGGGAGAAATGCAACAACCAAATCTCCCAAATTTATTACTAACAGTTAACTTATAAATATTCATCACAAGTTAAACTATTCCTGATATTTAACTATAAAATCAATTGTCTCACAAGTAAAATTATTCCTAATATTTAACTATAAAATCAATTGTCTCACGGTATGAAATGTTCATAACAATTGCCAAAATCAGATCTTCACTTTAAAAGTTTTGTGGAACGTAGAAAAATCAGATCTTCACTTTAAAAGTTTAGTGGAAATTCTATATTGACGTTCTCTATCAAATAAAATCAGATCTTCACTTTTAAAAGTTTAGTGGAAATTCTATATATGCATGATATTCCAACGGAATATGAAAGAAATATAAATTTAATAATATTAAAATTTTAAAAATATATATACAAGTATAGAATTAATAGAAAATCATTTTTTTTAATTATATTTAATAAATTTTAAGTTAAATATTTTTTATTAATAAAAATATAAACAAATTCATTTACAATTAAACAGAATAATAAATGACATTTTTGAAATAAATAATTTACCTTGACGAGTAAGATGAAAGGCTTTTAATTTTAAAAAATTTCATCTTTATTAATAAAAAATTAACATTTTTTACATAATAATTACTGTGTGATAATCAAACAGTAAATACAAATTTTCCAAGATATTTTATTTATTATAGCACGATAACATTATTTTTATCTATAAGAGTTTTTATAAATTGCTTTTATATAAATATTTAATGATCACAGAGTTAAGTGCAATTATAAAAAGTTTATTACGAAGAAATTCTAAACTTATGAAGGACTAAAATTTCCACTATTAAATCAATGTGCCATAAAATCAACATTGCCGATTATAAATTAATGTGTATGGATACAACTGGTCAAATTTGTGTATGGATAGAACTGGTCCAATAAAGTTACTGTCATTTTATTATGAAACACAACGAGTGGAATCCATAATTGCTGTGTATGGGTACCATTATTTATGTAAGAACATATTCCTTCATCATATTGGTTGTACAATCATTTAGTAAAGATAATGGTTTTATAATCATTTATAAAAGATTTTTTAACTGGTGTAGTTTAAATATTTTAAGGTTTTTTTTTTAGTTTTGTTTTATTTAGAGTGTATTTAAAATTATGTAAAAAAATTAAAATTATATATATTAATTATAAAAATGTATTATGAAATATATGAAAGTGTTAAATTTATTTATATATTAAAAACATAATTTAAAAGTTTTTAAATTTAGATTTTTCTAAAAAAATTACATTAAAAAAAACTATAAAATCCAAAACATAGAATAAATAAACTAATTCAATTTTATTCTTCTTTATTATTATTCTCATCCAGATAAATACCATCTTTCTAAGCCTCATCATTGTTGTCATTAATGAAGCTATCAACATCATCATTGTTGTCATTAATTTCATAATTATCATTGTTATTATTATTTTCATCGTTTATGGATAAATAATTTAGATTTAGATTTAATATTATAAAAGACATGTTATGGATAAAGCGATAAAATAATTGATATTAATACCAAATTTAAGTTTAAAAACAATTATATATATATATATATATATAATGGAGATTTACATACAGACTTCCGTTATAATTCTGAAAAATGGATTGGATCCGAGGAATAACTTGCAATGGTTTAAGACGTGTCCATAGGAAATGGCTAAACTGGTTAAACAAGATTATTTTTTTGGAATTGCTGGATAGAATGGGATTTAATCAAGAAATCAAAAGTTACGGTATGTAAAATAAAATTCAACGAAATTGAAAACAAATGGGAAGAAAGACAATGAACTGTTTACTCCTTTACTTACGATCTGGAAAGCAACTAGTAAATAATCCTTTACAGACTATCTGGAAAGCAACTTTAAAACTTATAACAATAAAATTCAAAACTCTTCCACTGGCAAAATTAATTTCCAAATCTTCCTGGCTAAAGATTAAATCTCAAATCTCTCAATCTATTTAATAAATCCAATACATTGGATGCAATGCAACAGTGCTGTGCTGCCTGTTTTGGTCTGCTCCTCTACAGTTATGATTCTAATCACGATCTTGAGTATAAATGGCATTCTCCGTTTCCAAGATGTTTAAATTGATGGCAAACAGAAAAGAAGAAGATACCATTGTTGAGTTAACCACAAAAAGACTGAACAGCATGAGTTACTGTAACGCCTTCGTTTCTTTCGTGAACCTGGATTTGGGCGCTTTGGGCGACCTCAACAGCTGGGTCGGCGACCCTGTTTGATATCTTCAACCGCACATCAGGCAGCGATTGTCGGCATGAAGGACAAGTGGAACTGGAAATCAACCATGCGTCTACGCAATCCATGTGGAAACTGTGACAACATCCTGGTAATACTCGCAGCTTTTCTCCTTCCACAAATTCTGAGAGGCAAATCGGGCAAACCATGCCTGTAGAATCAGATAGACAAATGGGGCAATCCATGTCTGAGAAGGGAAACCCCGTACGGTACACTGTGGTGGGCAGTGCTTCTATATCGATTTTAGTCATGCTAATATTACCTCCGACCGCCGGTTGGAATGATGGCTCCAACACAACCCTCCATCGTCTCCAGAAGTCATGTCTATAGTGTACCAACAGACATAGGAGAGTGCAGAGCACGGTGCCGAGCACGATGGCTAAGGTTAAGTGAAAACTGGTATTAGAAATGTAAGCTGGAACCTCCATCGAGCCCACGGGACTCTGCATTGATGGGCTGATCGTGGGAGAGGATGACTGAAATATCTGCCGACCTTCTAACAATCTTCTGCCATTGAAAGAAAATGGGAATAAATAAACACTCTCCATTTTGCTGGATAAAAACTCCAATTGAATCGAACCGAACCTGAAAGTGGGTCAATGCACAATGGCCTCACAAACAAGGAAAGGAAGTTCTTGGAAGGCGGAATGTTGCAGGACCGGAGCATAGAGACTTAAGGAAGATTCAGCGGCTGGAATTCAAGGGAGCCGGCGCTTCCTCATATATAATACATGAAGAGTCGTATCGGAGATGATATTCGGCAGGTAAATGCCGGGCGGGACACTCCAAACCAATATTCTGTTGACAAATCTTGATAAATGCCTACCTGACAGTCAACAGCACTATAGATAAAGTCCACATTAGTATGAGGAATCAGGATAAGTACAGATTGGGTTGTTGGGTTGTGTCGTCATCTTCTCTTTTCAGGTTTAAATCTAGTTCAAAAGAAGTTTACATTATATAATACTTTTGTTTATGAATATAACCATTAACGGGTTAATTTTGAACGACAAGCTTTAGGACTTTCTCCAGAAGAAAGTGCCTACTGGTTTAAATCTAGTTCAAAAAAAGAAGTTTATAATACTTCTGTTTATGATTATAACCATTAACGGGTTAGTTTTGAACGACGAAGCTTCAGGACTTTCTCTAGAAGAAAGTGCCTACAGGTTTAAATATAGAGATTGACCTATTTATAGTTCAAAAGAAGTTTATAATACTTCTGTTTATGATTATAACTATTAACGGGTTAATTTTGAAGGACGAAGCTTCAGGACTTTCTCTAGAAGAAAGTGCAAATAGAATTAGAGTATAGCGGTTGGATGAGAGACCCAATGGTGCTGCTCCCCTCACAGGCACGCTCCCCGAGTGGGAGTCTGTGCTAAAGTTTAGCCATCCTGAACAGTGCAGTTAATTAAGAGCGGCACTTATGGAAAGTAGAACCCTCTCGCAGGTTCTGGCCATGACCGTCCCGGTTGATCATGAACGGTGCAGTTAATTAAGCTAAGCTGTTGTGAAGAATTTAATTGATGGAACCCTCTCGCTCTAGAGAAGAGAACACCCAGAAGAGTCTAACAGTCAATCGAAGTAGATATGGGTTCCTTGGCAGAAGACATTGTCCAGGCAACTCAGCAAAAGTGTTGGTGGCTAAGGAGAATATAAGAACGGTGGACAGATGAACACCTTGACTGTACCTTTTCAAGAAGCGTCAATGTTGTCATCACCGGTGGGGATTATGCTGTAATTACACGTTGTGGGTGGCAGAAAGTCGGTTCACAGCATGTTCTACTGTATGGTAATATCGTATGAAAAGATAACAAATGAATGAACGACCAGGAGTGATTGTACAACCCGAGACATGAGATTCTGAAAAATATCAATGTTAGCACTCGTCCATAGCGGTGAAAGATTAGAATATTGTGTGAAAAGACCAATGTTCACTCTCGTCCAGAGCGGTGAGAGCAGTGAACGACTCGAATCGAATGTTGTGTTTTATATAGAAATTTTTTATAATTTTTTTTTAAAGGTGGTAGAACACATAATTCAGTTGTTAAATTCAGAATGATGGGCACAGTTATAAATTGAGAATGATGGGCACATTTATAAGTAGAGTGGTTTGTTTATTCAGCTATTTAGTTTATTGGAAATGGTTGGTTGTTAAATAAAAGCTAAACATTAAACTAATTACTTAACAAAAAATATTAATATAAATATAAAATAAATACTAATTAAAAAAATAATTATGGTTACTGCTTTCTTTAACTTCAGGCTTATTTAAAACTTAATCATTAAGCATCTAAGCATAACAATATAACCATGAATCATGACTGTATACTTGTTACACTTGGGTTAATTTTTTTGAACTGCTCAAAAAATCTCAAAATCTGAAATAATATAGACACCTATCGGCATAACAAGTGTAGAGTAGAGATTATTTTCATGGTCCTAGTATCTTGTTTTGCTTAAATGCATCTTGATTAATATTTAAATGGGCTTAGTTGCAATAATTATAACATTTTCAACTGTTTTTTTATATTTTATATTTATTTTTCACAGGTAGTAGAACTCATAATTTAGTTGTCAAATTGGCAATGAAATTAGTAATGACTAGCACAATCACAAGTAAAGTGGTCGGTGAAGTTCATAGAAACAACCTTGGAGATGGCTCATTGTTAAACAAAGGTTAAACATTAAACTAATTACCAAAAAAATTATATTAATTAATATAAACATAAAACAAATACTAATTAAAAAAAACATTATTGTTACGGCTTTCTATAACCTTGAAGCTTATTTAAATCTTAATCAACAAGCATTTAACCATAACAAGATACAACAACCATGAAATGAATCATGGTTGTACACTTGTTACACCCGGGTTAATCTTGTAGATCCGCTCAAGGAAGCTCAAAATCTGAAATAATATCAAAACGTCAATCAGCATAACAAGTGTACAACAGAGATTAATTTCATGGCCATCATATCTTGTTATGCTTAAATGCATCTTGATTAAGCTTTAAATGGGTTTACTAGCATTCATTATAATATTTTTCAATTCTTTTATGTTTACCAAACTTTTAGTTTGTTCAATTGATGCTTTAAATTTATTTTTAAGTGTAGGCACCTTCAGTGGTCATTTTTTAAGCAGCCTGGACTTAAAAATAAATTTATAGCATTAATTGAACAAACAAATAGTTCTCTAAACATAAAACAATTGAAAATTATTATAATTAATGTAACTAATCTTATTTAAATATTAATCAAGATACATTTAAGCGTAACAAGATATGGCAACCATGAAATGAATCGCTATGGACTACTTCGTGAGATAGTAATCGATGGAGATTCATAGTTCAATATGGAATCAAACATCGAGTGACTACACCATATCACCCTCAAGCTAACGGATAGGTTGAGAGCACTAGAGTCAATCTTAATACTATGCAATCACACTAGGGAGATTGGGTTATGAGGCTTTCAAAAACGCTATAGGCTTACTAAACCACCTGGAGAAATATAAGTGATAGTCCTTATGAATTGGTTTATGCTAAGAATGATGTTTTTTCAATTAAATTTGAGATCAAACTCTTAGGACTACTCTTGAATTAGAATTGGATCTCACAAAAGCATAATCACCAAAAGACTATTCATCAAATGGTTTTTGTCCAACAATAGCAACCTAGATGTCATGACAAGCTTATAAAAAAGAAATCATTTCAAACTTGGGCATTGGGCCTCGCTTTATGACTCCAGGTTCAAGAAATTTAAGGGTAAATTATGCATAAGGTGGTTGGGTCCACATGAATTAGATATTATCTATGATAATGGGACTATACTACTAAGGAATACCGATGGGAAAGGATCACACTACTTGCTAATGGTCACTGGGGTCGGGGTTTATCATAATCCAGTTTCAAGAGAGACCTCCATAAGTTGTTGCCCTTCCATATTTTCATATTGTAGATGAGAAGGCCCTGACTTCTACACCTACTACCGATTGATCTATATATAAAGAAAATAATAATAATAATAAAAAGAAAAAAATATTGTACAAAACTTTCTTGTGGTGAACACTAGCTTGTTGGCACCATAGGACTTGGAAATGGGAGAAAACTAGCTTGGTGGATGTGATTTCCAAACAAAAAAAAGGTGGTCAAGGCAATAGCTTGACTGTGAAAACCACCTTGTTGGCGGAGTCAAATAGGTATTGCTTGAAAACCAATCTTCTAGTAAGCAATACTTGAGTAAAACAAAACAAAAAAAACAAGAAAAAAAAAGAATTTTATGTTGTTGATAACAAAGAGCGGATTTGAAATAATAATTGTTTTTTAGAGTTCTTCAATTAGTTGATTTAAGGTTAAAATTTTCTTGGCAAGCCCTAGAACTCTTACACTTTGGAATACTTTAAGCTACAAGATTGTTCTTTATCTAGTTGTGTGTCCACAAAGAGGTTGCAAATCCGTGCATAAGGTGATTTAATGAATTGTTTATTTAATATGTGATCCCAACCATACACTCAAGTCTTTAAGGTCTTTTTAGGATCACCTACAGGACTATCATTCGTAGCACTACACACAACTAGTTCTTCAACATATTCTGATTAAAGGGTATTCTTTCTCCCAACCCAAGAACTCACGAGTAAAGGTAAGTTGTAGGTATATCTTTCTTTTATAAGATTTATTTGAGCATGAATGTAGGTTTAATTAATACTTATGTTAAACGTATGACTGTGAATACTAGTCTTGCTACTAATCCTATTTTCCAGAGGACTAACTCTATTTTGAGTTGGTAGGGACGATAAAAATCATTATAAGGATACAAAATCATAGTTTCACTGAAATCCCTATCATATAATCATTATAAGACCATAGCCACATAGTTGCCATGAAAAATCTCTTTTTAATATCTTGTCATGAATTCTTACCATAAGCCTCTTTTATCATAATTCCTACCACATCATAATTCCATCATAACATGATCAAGCAACCAAAATCATTATTTTTTGAGTGAGGGATCACATTCACACATGTAGTGAGAATTGAATCGATTCATACTTGAGAAGGCCATCATTACACATATTCAAGTCATAATGATCACCTATGTAGATTGCAAATTGAGTAATCATTTTGAAATATCTAATGCATTGTGACCTTCCCTTGATTTATCATCCCAAGCATTTATCCATAGGTTGTGACCTTCCCAATTGAGTAATCATTTAGGAAAATCTTTTGAAATATCTAATGCATTGTGACCTTCCCTTGAGTTATCATCCCAAGCATTTATCCATAGGTTGTGACCTTCCATTGAGTTATTTTCCTAACTCCTTCTCCTTAGAAACAATGACCTTCACCTTTAATAAAAGGACATGGGGCTTGAGAAAGGAAGCTATGGTTGGGCCACCAGTACGTAGTCAACCTACAGATGATATAGAAGTTCATAAGGATGATAGAGTGGCAACAATTTTTAGGGAAACTGAATGCTTAGACTATATTGACAAGTTGATGCCAATATAGCACTTGAGTTTTCCCTCATATCGAAATATTTTATCGTTAGGGTGCAGGGCATTAACATTCAAACAACAATTGAAGTAATAGCAAGAGTAATAGGATTGGTAGCGAAAGGCGAGTTATGGAATTAAAGTAGCGGACCATCTGCATCCCTTCGAAATGAATTCGTCCAAGGGACCAACCAGTGACTGGTTGGAAATGGTAAACGGATCCAAAGGAGTTCAATGGTTGAACCTTGGAAAGAGGTAGCCTATTGTATTCAACAATTTTTCACATGAGAAGGTAGGTGCCATATTTTATATGGTTATCATTTTTTATCTCTTAATCACCTCCGACATCGTAGAAAAATCAATATGCCCTATTTTATATCATGGTCCTTGGAAATAATGAGTTTAAAAGAAAAAACCAGTTCAAACCCTAATATCAGGGTGACACAATATGGGTTGATAAAGTTACTAGTGAAGGATGCACTACACGAAAAAAAATGGACATGGGTTTCACTGGTGGAGGGAATTTCAAAAAATCCCTGGAGAATAAAGAAGGGGGCATTGCGGAGCCAAGTTGGCTGGTGGGGATTTCAGATGATGATGATGACGGTGTGCCCTTATCCTCCTTGATGGTGAGGAGTTCAAGACGCCTCTATTCCAAAAGTGATGAAATTCTGGTTCCCAAGAGAAGACGGACAATTCCGATTTTTGAATTAGATGTTGACCCCTAAAGAAGAAGAACTGCACACAAATGAGTTGGATATATTTCTGGGACCTGAAATGGAACAGAGGGATGAACATGATGAAGGGCTTGATCAGGGAAAGGAACCCAATGAAGAAGAGGAGGATAGGGCAATGCAACGGAGAAAGAAGCTGCCACTTTTTCCTAAACAGAAACCTCTCTTTCCCATTTCTCATCTCATTAAATCTTACCAGAATGTGAAAAAGGTCAATATGGAGCTAATGAATGCCAATTGTGCACTGCAAAAAGAATTAAAGTAAAAGAGAAGCTGCAAATCCAAGAATGTCAGCATGGTTTGGGTACATTATTACAAGTCATTGATACAGAGCGAAACGTGATATCATCAAACTATGTTTGATGATGGCATGATGAAGGCGAACAAGGATAAAGGAACTTGGAAAGAAAAAATGAAGGTAACGGAGAAAGACATTGAGGAAGAAAGCATAGAGGAATTGGGATAAAAAGTCTCTGAATAGAGGACTCAGGTTGAATTCCTTCAACAGCAGGTTGACAAACTAACAAGGTGTTATGAAGCCGTTGAACCCCAGAAGGAGGTTGTGAAGGTTAAACTAAGGAAAGTCAATTTGGAGATTCATAGAATTAATCAAGAAGTTAAGACACAGAATATGTACAAAAATATATATATGGTATTTGGCCCATGTAATGAATATATACTCAGCTTCCTCTAACCTATATTTTATTTCCTCCAAAGTCATCTTGCCTCATTAATGGCGCAAGCGATAACTACCGATAGTAAGTGTCATAGGGTCAATGAAGAACAATTTTCACAATTATATATCACAAATTCAGTGAGGATAAGAATATTTTGTATGATATTTACCTGCACGATTTGGTGTTTCCTAGATATAATGAGTGGGATCTTAATCCAATGGTTGGAGATGTGTAGTTTAGGGATTTTACATCTTACACGAAGAATAGTGTTATGTGGAGTAGGGCCATCTCCTTTCTGCAGAATGCAAAAAGTGTTAAAGGATCGAAGATACGAGATGAGCTGGTACCCCAGGATGTATATTAGAAAAGGAGAGAAAAGATGGAAGACCTTCAATTCATGACCGGTTTTGCAAAAAGACAAAAGTTCGCCATTGATTCTTGTGAACAATGCATTGCGAACAATAGATTGGAGAATATCTTGCACCATAGGCCAAGACAAAAATCACTTAAAAATGGTATGAAGAGAAGAGAACCACTCTCCTTCTATGCATTCTCCATGGATTTAAACACAGTTACTCACTATATAATTTGAGTAAGAACATTGTGAACTCTATGGTTGGGATAGAAGTTTCATTTCCCAATTCTTTAGGCTATAATTGAAAAGGAAGAAGAGGAGTATTGGTCTAGTATTCAATACCGGAGAAGAGCTAGGACAAGCATCTTACAACTGGAGTAGGTTCCATTACTTGTCTCTTCCTCCTATAGATGATGACATTGAGCCATATTGATTGTAAAGGGACCTGCAAGGTATTGAATTGGGGTGATATGTTGGGTGTTTGAAATGTCTTTATGGCATCCTCTATTTCCTCACATTTCCACCATTATCAATTACCTTTTTGAAATCTAGTTATCTATTTTAGGTCATTGGCATAAGTTTGGAATTTTTGTTTCGTAGCCTTGCATTTTATGTATAAATGAACTTTAGGATGTGAAAGATGTACTTGTCATTTCCTATTGCGTTCTTGATGTAGGTTCCTAGAGAGAAACAACAATATTTTTGCAAACCAAGCTACATATCCTCCTTAGAAAACACGCAACGAAGTTGTAGATCCAAATTGGATAAAGGGTTTGATGATTCAACCTTTTGCATGATCTAGTTGGTTACCAATAGGAAGGATCAAGTCTTTCAAAGTAGTCAGAACAACTTTTGATGCCCTTATGTTCCTTCATGGCATCAAAGAATTGATTTGAGGATGGGACAACAAGGGCATAATTGGTGCTTTGTTTTGTTGATATGGGTACAAGAATCTCATAGCAGTGATAACAATGATCATGGATCTAAATACAAACTAGCTTACTTTGTAATATTGTTAAGGATTACTCAAATATCCTTTGATTAGTCTCCTAGGATAGTGGTAGTTCCAATTATACAGACCGAAAACACTATTTTTGATAGTTTTTGGTTATGAATTTTATGAGCAAGTCGACTCTTTAGAGTCGACCATGCTCTTCTTGATTTATGTATAAATACGCCCTACAAAAAAGCACTGAGATAGGCCTGACATAGTATAATTAAAGCTATGCCACTAATACCATCTCTCATTAATAAAAATATTGTTCTGTGTGATTGTCTGAGAATGTGTTGAGTAGTCTGGTGTAATTTAAGTGTGAATTCCATTGATCGAAGGGAGGCGAGCCCCCTCATCTAAGGTTAAGTACAACACCTTAGATTAGTAATTTGTTTCTTTGAAGTAGCAGGTTTAAATAGGATCATTGCATTTTTAAATTTAGTTTATGTATTTTATGATCACAGATTTAAAATAGTTTCAAATCGTTACTTTTGAAGTGTGATTTTGGAGAGTGAACAAGAGATCTTCCACGGAACTAAGAAATTGGACCTGTATCTATCTTAGGGTTGATCAAAGTTGATTTATCTTTGTCATGGTTAAGTGATATGTTCAATTTATTTATTTCCTTTATGTTATAGTACTTCAAACTGTCAAGGTCAAATAAACAAATAGAATTAAACATGTCTCTAATTTGAAGCATATGGAATGTGTGGATTTGATGTGGTTGATCACTTCAATCGTTGAAAATTAATTATTTATGTTTTACCTAGCTAAGAGGGGTTAAAGAATGTTGTGGAAAGGTGTGAATGAGTGTGAGTACTTTGTTAAATTTGTTGGAGTGAGTTTCCTTTTATTAGTTGTAATATTTTGACAATCATGTTTAACAAATATTTCATGCCCTCATATACTTTGTAGACAACCTTTAAAGGAACAGACTTACCTTGGTTAATGATTGATGATTGGATGAATATGATATTTTGAAATCCAAATTAATTCATAACAACATATGGCAATGTATGTAACTCCATAATAAAGTATGTAAGCTACCATGTGCAAAAACCAAGCATTATGAGAAGGATCTCATGGTTGTCAAATCTGATTTATGCAACAAATAGATTTGAATTTTTTGCTAATAATTACTAATGATTGTTTGGTTTTTTGTAAATTGTGTCAAGAGGACATGTTGTAGGTGGATGTCCTTGTTATGGTAGGAAGTGTAAAACCATAATGGAAATAGGGATACCACTTACAAAATCCAAACATTATGAAGATGGCCTCATGGTTAAATAAATATAAATTATGTAGGAGACATTTTACAAATTCTTATTTGAATTTGACTATTAAATATTATTGACTATTTGTTTTTTTGTGAATTGTGTCATGAGGACACATTGTAAAAAGACCATGTGATATGTCCTACAAGATGCAAACATCATGAAAAGGACCTCATGTTTGGAAAATCTAGTTTATATATGAAAGATATTTGAGCATTTCTGATTAAAGGTATTTTGATGTCATCTCATGCTAATTGTGTGTGTGTAATACATGTGAGATGATGGATTTGTCTAGTGAGGACAGATGATGGTTGCAAAAATCTTACAAGCAAAGTGGAGAATGTTACTATAATGACATTGGGACCTACTATATGCCTTGATCACCATAAGTTATTCTATATTAAGGGTTTCTAGTGGGACTCCCTAGCAATAAGGCTTGTGATTTGGCACTCTTCTTGTGAAAGAAATCCTAGGAAAATGATGGATAACCCAAGGGATTATTTATTGGTGAAAGGGATGTCTTAGCCTAAATGTTATTATTGCAAGGAAGATGCAAATTGAATGAATCTAAGTGGGATATTCATGTTATGTGCTATATGGGATCAAGAAGGAATTAGAGGTATATGTAGATACCTTGGGTGTGTCACATAAGATAGTAAGTTGAATCTCACCCATGGAAGCCATGTGGAGAAAATATATGTTCATAAAGAGAAATGTGGCACTATATAGTAAGAAAATATGGATGCCAACCCAAATGCTAATGAGTTTTCCAAAATGAGTGTTAATGTGGAAATAGATCCTGACACCAATGTGGAATCAAACACGGATTCCAAATTATGCATTAAAGTTGAAGCCACACTTGGCACAAACGTGGAAGCCAGACATGGCACTACAGTGGAATCCAAACATGGCGCTAATGTAGACACCAAAAAGGATGCCAAAATCAAAGCTAAAATGGACACTAAATGTGTCTCTAAAGGGGAAGCAACACATCGTGCTAGTTTGGAAGCAAACATAGACGCAATGTTAGATGCAAACGTCGAACTAATGTGGATGTAAACATAAACTCTAGACTAGATGCTAAATTAGGCATTCAAATCAAATAAGATTACCTCTTCCAAGTGCAACTTTTGGTGCAACTCTACATATCTAGGAGCTAATCCTAATGTTATTCTAGGTGCTAAATAGGACAATGTTTTAGGCACTATAGTTGGATCAAAATGGGGGCATTAACATAGTCACTAAATTGGACATTATTCCGGGCGCTATTATTGGTGTTATTCTATGCACTAATCTTCGTGCTTTAAAAAAATGCAACATTAAGTTGGGTTTAGCACCACAATATCCCAATCAGTTAGAAAAAAATTAACACTAAAAAAGGATGCTAAATTAGGTATTAATCATCAGCTTTGTTCTTGTGTGTATGTTATTGGAGAACCTATTGTAGCACTAATTCATGGCTTCTCAAGCATCCAGGAGTAGAAAAACACTATGGGTAAAGGTTCCTAACTTTCTCGTCCTCTATGCTAACCAACAAACATCTTTTTCCTCTAATGTATGCAATTCTTTTTCATAATTTGAATTTCTAGTTATTTCATAGTCCGGTAATGTTGGGTGGAAATGGAATGAACAACAAGAGGAAACCTCAGCGTAGTGAAAAAGTATGTGATCAAAGCACACAGTTGTATAGATCTTGTTGAGAGCTTTCCAACAATACTAGTTTCATCAAAAACGTACTTTGAATGCAAAAGATATTGCACTTTGAAGTTTCAATGAAAAACAAGAAAAAGGGGTGACAGGTGGCACAACCATAGTGTGACACATGGACTGTACAAGTGGACGATACTCTGAGGTTCTAGCACAATGATATGACATGTATCATATAGAGATGATGTGGAAGCTAGCAAGTGATGAGTTGGTGATCCGAGTTGGTATCCTAGTGGCAGATGCTATTACCGACTTTTGATCGAAACAATTGGGAATTGGAAGTTGGGATGAAAATTGCAGAATTTTGTATGCCCATGCCAACTTCCTACTTCTGACGTTGGGAATGGAACAGTTAAGATTCAAGACTCGGGAAGGTTATTGTAGGAATTGGTTTGACAGTTTCGACTTCCGATTTCTGCAATCAAGATCGACACAATTGGGATCGAAACATCGGCAAGGACTGTGTGTGTTGTTTGGAGTTTCAATTGGAAACTTCTGCAATCGGGATCGGTATTGAAACAGTCGTCATCAGAAGGCTAGGGATCATGGTGCTAGTATGCAAATCACCATATTATTTTGTTGTTAAACTTTGGAATGATGACAATCAAAAAATTTTATACATGAAATAAGATGACATGGAGAGAGAAAAACTATTGGGTGGTTCCTAATGATCATCCTGGGGGTATGTCAAATTGTTACTTGCTTACTATTTTGGATTCCCAACACTTCTTTCATCCCTCTACTTATTTCATTATGGAATACTAGCCTTACTCTTTTCAAGGATGAAAATGAGTACATGTATATGCTTCATGGTTATGGTTTTCTCTTGTCAGTCAGTCAATGTCGATTTGGCTATGTCATTGTGTTTAGTTTTTTTTTGTTTGGCTAGATGTTTATGCTAAACATTGGCATGATTATGAAGTGTTGAAACATGATGCCATAGACAAACCTATTGAAATTAACCACCTTATTAGTCTTTATTTTCCATTATGTCCAGTGTGATATCCTCATACTGTCTTTGTCATGATGTCTAGCATGATTTCCTCATTCTATCCATGGTCATTTTTGTCATTTACATTATTGTCTGAGCTCTGCGAATCTCATGGGGAGCATCATCACATGTGTTTTCATGGTAAAACTAAGTTCTGTTATGGCATCCAAATGTTCTTTGTTGTCTATGTATTCATGTAATGAAGTTAGTATCATTGCATATGTATCACAACATTGATCGTGTCCATATTTTGGTAGCCAAAATCGTCGTCATTTGAACCATATGACAGTATGTTGAAGGTTTTGCAAGTTTTATTATTTTACTTCTTGAGAGTGAAATCCTCCAACTTTACATCCTTTGTTAATTCATCAACTACACCCATCCATCGATACTCTCATCATGCCTAATCCCAGAAAGTTAAAAATATTCCCTTGGTGTCTCCTCACATGAAAATAACAATGTCCTATTTTTTTAATAAAAAGGGAAAACCCCTTTTTATTAATTCCTTCTCCTCACATGAAAATAACAATGTCCTATTTTTTTATAAAAAAGGAAAAACCCCTTTTTATTAATTCCTTCCTACTCCAGTATCCTCTTTTGAAAAAATAATAAAATATATCTTTAATTAAATCCCTCCCTTCCTAGCTCCCTCCCTTTTTCCATCTTTTGCTTATCTATTACCCTTTCTATTTACTCCCCCTCCATGGTCTTAGGTATCTCCTTAAAATTTTAGAAATGTGTTATATTAAATAAAGAAACCTCAATTATCCTGAGTTCATGTTCTTTAACCATTATGTCTTATGCCTATATATACCATAATGAAAAAAATTCTCAAACGTTTCAAAACAAATGGGACTCAAGGTCATATAAAAGGTAAAGAGATGATGTGATATCAAGGGCATAATTCAAAGGATCAATGTCATTGTTGGTATTTTCTTACATAACATATATAATTACATCCCATGCTACAAGATAACCAACAAATCAACCATTAAACTACAAGTAGGTGGCGTTGAAGAAGCAAATCAATGGTGGCAAGGAAAAGAGGGAACCCTTGGACAAGAATAAAAAATGCTCCAGAACAGGGAAAACATCGAAGAAATAGACCATGGGCCAATTATTACTATAAGAAAGCACAACAGAGGTTTGTGATCACACAAACAAGGACTCACGTAGATTGGAAGCAAGGATTCCAAGGGGAGATACAACAGTCACAGAGATAGGACATGTCAGAATTTAGATGGTGGCCACAGAATAGTCATGCATGCTAGAGAATGGAGGCCACATAATACCTAACAGACACAAAGGGAATATCTCTCGCCTTGGTTAACACATGGTCACCCACACCACGTCAAAGGAACACTCAAAGTCCTATCGATGCATTAGCAAGAGCCAACAAGGAGCTTACAAAATAGGACAACCAAAAAACCCAAGCAAAGGAAGACCATAATTAAAAGTAAATGTACATGCAACATGAGATTCCATCCCTTTTCTCCCCTTAACCAGCCCTCCAAGTTTGTTTACAGTGTTGTTACCCAAACCATATCATTTTGAGCATCAATATATTTATCCCATCCTTCCATAACTACATGAGAAGACCTTTCCCACCAAATTGACCTATGCTTTTAATGATTAGATTTCATAGTCGAAAGGAAGTAAATGTATTATTTAAGGCACCTAGAAGTAAAATGATGAGTTTTAATATTAACAATCGGCAATAGAGAGTTTAATCTTCCAGAGCCCCCCCTTTTCATCTTCCCCTCTAGTGGAATCATAACCCCTCTAGTGCTCTTTACACCACCATCTTAGACCAATTTATTATCTTTTCAGCTTAATATTTACATCATTTTTAAGATAGCATGACAAGCCAGCCACATTGTCCATATAGAGATATTTACATTATGCATTCCTAACCATTCACTAGTTGGGCCTTGGCCTTGAGCTCCACACTAGGAAATCATAGTAACATATTTACATCACTTACATGATTTGATTTAATACATTTCTAGGAAAAACTAGGGGTATTACAGTTAATCATGGATTTATAAATAATATGCATATTAGGGAATAATCAAAATATTGAAATCTAAACGCACATTGTAGAAATTTTATATTGACATTTTTGGAATCAATGTTCGCATTTTCATAATCAAAATTGACACTTTTATCCAAAAATCACTTTTTTAAAATTGAAATTCAAAGGTTTTATACCTTCAAAAATCACTCTTTTGGAATAAAAAATCACACTTTTGAAAAACAATATTTGGATACGTTTAAGACTAGTGTTGGGTATATGTTATATATGTTGTATTCTTTGGATATTGAAATTTATTTGGGTTGTTTTCAGCTCTTTTCAATGTTTTTTAGAATCTTCTAAAAATATGTAATTTAATCTCGGTTAAGGGGTTGCAGCCTATTTTCTACTCCGGGTTAACGGATTAGGGTATTGGATGTTGTGGAATACCTATGTTTTGTATTGTGAGGGATTCATAATGATAATGAAAAAATAGGAGGTGTGGCTTGAAGGTTTGCTAGTTTTCTCGGTTAAGGGTTTCTAGGGTAAATATTTGTGTTTTATGTGTGAATTTTGTGGTGTAATCTATGTTGTGTTTAAAAGAATGTGTATGCTTTAATTTTATGCACATGTCTAAAACCTACATGTGGAATCGAAGCTCAATTATTGGCATCTAGGGGTGGCTTTGTTGCTGATATCTCATCGCCGCTGAAAGATCTTGGGTCTGTGATAAACCTGGGTTCAGTGGGAGCTTTGTAGTCACTGATTTGTGCATTGAAATAGAATGGTGAGTAGTTCGAGAATTGAGATTGAGAAATTTAATGGCCATAATATTGAGCTATGGAAGCTCAAAATGGAGGATCTTCTTGTAGATCAGGAACAATGGATTTCTATGGATACGGGTACGAAACCCACTAGAACGTCACAAAATGATTGGGATAAATTAGAAATAAGGGTGAGGAGTACAATATGATTGTTCTTATAATATTCTATGTTGTTGAGCGTATCTGGTGAAGATAGTGTGGTAAGATTTGGGGGAAAATAAGGAGTTTGTATCAATCAAAATCCCTTGTAAACAAGTTGGTTTTGTAAAAGAAACTGTTTCATCTCAGAATGGATGAAAATGACATAATGACAGAGCATCTAAATCTCTACAATACTCTGGTAAGTCAAATAACTTTTGTTGGAATTACAATGGCTGAAGAAGATAAATGTATTACATTATTGTGTTCTTTGCAAGATTCCTGGGACAACCTAATTGTTGTAATAAGTAGTGTTAATCAAGTGACCTTAAAATTTAATGAAATAGTATCGTCCCTTATATCAAAAGAGATGAGGAGAAAACCCATGAATACCCATAGCATGCATGCCTTGTCTGTGAGAGGTCACCTCTACGAGAGAAATAAAAATAAAGGATCTCAGGGAGATCTAAATCTAACGGTAGATCTAAATCCCCAAGAAGGAATAAGGAAGTGCAGGAAATGTGGTAAAGTTGGGCACTATAAAAAGGATTGCATATCTAATAATGTTGAGAAATAAAATGGATATGAGGATACCCCTTCCACAAAATCAAATGTAATGTCCATTTTTGAAATTTTATTAAAATGACCAATTTTTCACTTTTTCCCCTGTTTCGACCTTTGATTAGTTTTGATGTCTGGGTCTCCAAATTGACCCAAATGATCCCAAATACTCTCATAAGTTGTATGAATGATATTAAGACTTGAATATAATTTTTAGGGATGACTTGTTACCTTCTAATTACTTCTGCAAACTTTTTTAATATTTTGGTCAAAGTAGGAGTCTTTACTAGCAATTTGGGGTTCCAATTCCCCCTGGGTAAATGCTGGAAATGGATTCTCAAATGCTCCCAAACCCACTTGAATTTTTGAATAGAGGAAGAGAATTATTAATGTAAATTTTTAATGTCTCATATGCATCATTATTCAGTTATACAGGCTGTTATGACCCTCTCCTAAACAACTACAAAATCACTAATTCAACCCTTGGGGAAATGGCATCAAATCTTCTCCAAATGCAATTAAACTGAGTAAGATGAATTAAATTGCTTAAGTATTGAAAATTAAAGTTGTAATACTCATAAATTAAATTCCATTCATCATAAATATATCATAGATACATTCTCCCATTCGAAATAATCATCATTACCATGGCATACAACAATATAGTGGGGAAATGGTCATTGTTTGCTCATTAATATTCACTTTTACATACAACCCTTTGGTATTTCGACCTGATACTTTCTGAGGATGAATAAAATATCATATTAAACTTATTACAATAATAAATGTACCATTATAAGCTCAAAATCGTCAACATTCAATGGCATACATCAATCTAGTCGAGAAATGGTCATTGTTTGCTCATTAATAACCACTTTTACATTCAACCATTTCATATTTCGACCTAATACTTCATGAGAATGAAGAACAGAGAATATTAAACTTTTTCCAATCAGAAATGGATAAGTAGAATCTCTCCCAAAGAGTACAATAGCTCACCCAAAGCACAATCCCTCCATGAGCAAGAATGTGCAATACAAACTGGAAATGGTTGAGAGAAAGTGTTGCACTAGATGGAACCACGAGATACCCTATAGCTTACACCTGCAAATACAAACTCCATTAAATCTCCATGAAATACGTGAGTTTCCTCTCCAAACACCAACTTGGATGGGAATCTTTTGCCCTCTAAGGCAAGAAACTAGTCATCCACTAGCTCTCTCAATTCACAATTGAAAAATTCCCAAATGATCAAAAGCTCCTCTCTTGGTTGATTCATGTATTTTATAAACATCCTTATCCTTCTAATTTTAACAATCCATCCACAAACTTAATCCAATTCGAATTAGGGTGTGGACTCAAGATTTGACATGTGTCCTCCCTTTCCTAGCCTTCCATCTTCCCCCAATTCGAGTAGGAACCCATTGAGATTCCCCAGCTCACATGAGTGCCCTCTTGGATGCTTTATTTCGACCTGACATGTCATGGGTCAGTGCAAGAATATGAGGGACCTTTTAGATGCAATCCTAGTTTTCAAAAACAAGATCACGTTACCAAAAAATACAATGCATTTCTGCTACATAGCACTTGCTATGGTTCAACCCGAGCCTGACATGTCATGGTACATGTAGGATAGGAAACCATATCGCATATGCGCTATATAACTACAAAACGCGCTCGCGATATGTAGTTATAAAACGCATACACGATTTGGAAAACAAAAAACAATTTAAATACACAGGGTCGAAACCCGCGGCCCATTTTACCAATCAAGAACGCGAAAACGAAGGCCAATTGGAGCGTTTTGGAGTAAGTTAACTGCTTGGGATTGTTGGAGGAGTTGATTTAGGTTGAGGGGAGGAGATTCCACTAGTGAATTTTCATCCAACAAGGTAATTCAATCACCCAAAGCATTCTTTTTTTTGTCAATTTTTAACCTATAATTGTGTTTTTTAATAGAATAATCAACCCAACAACTCCCAAGCTAATGTTTGATGGATTCAAACTAAAATAGGCTATAAGAATCAAAAACATCATGTCTAATAGATATTCAATGTTCCAAAAGGCTAGAAATATATAAAACAAACACAAGTATAATCCCAGCTTGCATAGAATTTGATGGACAATGCAAAGTTTGAATTGGGATACTAGTGAGAGTGCCCACCTGTAACATGCATAGTCAAACCTTCAAATGCAATGATTGTGATAGAATTAACACAAAGTGCAATAAAATTTAGCAATTATTTTCATATATAGGTGAATGCCAACATTTTAAGATACATAGTGAATGAGGGATACAAATGTAACAACCAATATAATCATCAAAATGGAAGAAAGAGGAAATTGTGATCAAAATATGCAAGTTGGACCCTCATCTTGATCAGAATTCCATATTTAACAATCCTTTGACACAATAAAAAACACATATGACTATATAAAGGGATAGTAATTTCTATAAGAATATCAATACTCAACAATACCATGTGAATCCATCGACCTATTCATTCTGAATTTCCCAGACATACATAGAGTCATATACAACAACTGGAGTAAATTTATAAGCTATTAATCTCACAACAACATTTAATTCAAGAGATCTACTTGATCTGGAGAGTTGAATGAACGACAATTTATAAATTCATAATCACCACGAAATGTTGAGGAAAGGTGACCACTCCATACATCATATGCCTGAAAGGTGGATTGGTCTTTTACATAATGTCAACTTTCTGACATTTGACTACCCATATCCTTAGATCTAGCAAAGACATAAATGACTTTACTCAAATAGTCTATGCCCCTGCATCACTAGGTTTATCAACCATTTTTTAAAATGGCAAAAACAATGGGTAATATATTTCTACATGTCGAGTCTCTAAGCTCATCTACAACCAATTGTAGTCCAGTCCACAAATTCTCCATTTTCCATGTAACTTTTGGTTGGTTTCCATGGTTATACAACAATGGAAATGGTGAACACCCATGAACTACCTATAGTGCGTCATGAGAGTGTTCCCAACCATGATCGAGTCAATTATATTTATAGGATATGGTGGCAGCCCTGTATCACCCCTTTTCTTACCTCACTTGTCCTAATAGTCCCTTGCCCCTTTCTTTTACATATCCAAGGGACGTAAGGGCCAAAACATGTCAAAATAGCACTCCTAAATTCAAAGAAGTTTAAACCCAAGTGTGCATGGAAAAGTCACCAATGAGGGTGAAGAAGTGCCTTAACTTCTAGAAAGAAGTTGAACGAAACTCACTATTTAATTGTTAAATGTTTAATTTTAAGTTTTAAATGTATGTAAGTGAATGCCATTAAATTGCTTGTAACTTGAGTTTTCCTTAATTTACATTTTCAATTTTGAAGAGATGTCATTATATACCATGTATATGTTTCTAATTATTTCCTTATTGATTTTTTTATTGCAGTTGCGGCTATGGACACTAATGCTGAAATATTGATTGAGCTTGCCCAGTTGAGAGGTCTCAGTACTGCTTTTAGTGGTGGTGATAGGATTCGACGTTCACTTGCATCCACTTTGGATGCAATTGTTGAGACTATTACATTGTCAAGCAACATGCTATATGATATTACTTCATATAGAGAAAGAAAAAGACGTGAGTACGCTGATGGGCTTAGCTATAGTGCAATAAAAAAGTTGAAAATTACCAAAGAGCATATATTTTCATTGTTTAGGGACCCTTGCACGAGGGAAATCCCAAATGCAAATAGGCCACATTTCTCTATTGAGTGGTGCACATATCAACCATTTGTTGATAACTGGATGGACAAATGGTATATGGTTTTTGATATGCCACCACACAACAACAGGGAAATCCCCTTGTATTTCCTTTGGAAGATGTATGCAGAGTTCGTGTTGGGTAAACACGTAAACTATTTTGATATATTGGCGTTTCAGGGGATCGGTGGGGGGATGCCCCAAAACCGACCCAATTCCAGGCTTTGAGACGTTGATATCCCTATCCCCGCACCTCGCAGGCAGTTTCCTAGGCCAGATGTCCCACCTGTACATGATGTTATTCCACAGACACATGATGCATTTTTTAGTTTGGCATGGACCGTTGTTCACCATAGCACTATGGTTCAACATATGGGTGAGGAAGGGACATCTGTCCCTGGTTTGGTACATACACCAGGTCATCATGGTGCAGGACCATCTTCTAGTCCAGTACCACCCACTAGTGTAGTACCCCCATCTACTGCAGCACCATCAGCACATTCCCAGCCTACTTTTGAGCCTCACGAGTGCACATCGTGTGGTCGTCCATGCTATGGTATTTCGTCAAATGTTGTCTTAAGTGGGTTTTTGAGTGATGTATGTATATGGTTAATTGTAATAAATTCTTCATTTATTTTCCTCTTTGTACACATATGTATAGTTTGAGCTAATATATTAATTTTGTGAACTTGCAATTGATGCTTTATGACGGCAGTGACACCCCAGAGTATCATGTTCCACACTCTACACAGGGGCATGACATTCCATCCACTGATCCCTTGGTTGGTGGAGAGATTCCTATAGCACCCATTTCCGTATCTCACACCGAGTTAAACATTTTAAAATTTCAGTTTTTTAACACTTGTTAATTTGTTAATTTCCACATACTGTACATGTTAGTTCACTAATGTTATCTACGGTATAATATTTACAATTATTAAACTTGCAGATGTCGGATCCTTCACGGGGGAAAGAAGTGATGGAGGTAGGATCCATGGTCGTATCGACCGAGGAAATATATGGGCAGATGCCAGATCCTTCACGAGGGAAAGCAGTGATGGAGGTAAACATTTTAAACATTTAAAAAATGTCATTTTTTAAATACATGTATGTTCGTTGAATCATGCATGTCTAACTACATGAACTCTTGTTGACTATAGGCACCTACCGAAACACCTGGACCATTTCCTGGAGTTGTATCTCCTCATCGGCCATATGTGAACAAGGGTCAAGTGTATATGAGATGACCTACTCTTAGAAAGAGTGAAGTTGTCCACGACCATGGAGATACGGATACCATGGTAATTTGTATATCCTTCGATGATATTTCTTGGTTAACTTGAAATCCAGTGCATAAAATGTTTTGTTAATGTTTGATTTGCATGTTTACTACATCAGGAGCCAGAGTTTACTATTGAAAACCTTGCAAGGATGGTTGATGCAGCATTCAGTGTTGCATCTACAATGGCAACAAGTCACACAGAGGTACAACTATTTCAACATGATCGTTACATAGTTTATTATTGTTGGCGTATGTTTATTCATGCATGTTTAACTATTTCAACATTTGGTGATTGTAGCCACCAACAGCAAGAGTTATTGATGCAACAGTCAATGTGGTATCTGCAATAACAACAAGCCACACAGAGGTACAACTATTTGAACATGATATAGACATAGTGTGTTATTGTTGTCTATTGTTTATTCATGCACATTTCTAACTATTTCAAGATTTGGTGATTGTAGCCACCACCACCACCACCAGTTCCTGCCGCCTTTGGTTCGACCATGGATGCGACCATCCTTCATGTTCAACCAACAGCTCCATTTGCTACCCAAGAAACACAATCCCCTTTGTCACAGTCTCTCACTAAGGTGAGATGTCCATTAATGAACAATTGTTTCATGCAATGTCCATTAACATTTTCATAATTTTTGAGTTAATTTAGATATGGTATTTTATTGAGCTAATGTATTAGTACATAGTTAGTTGAATCTAACAATTGATATTTAATTTGTAGGATCCAGAGATGCACACTGGTCCTATAGTTGTTCCTACAGGATCACCCTCAAGAAAGAACAAGAGGAAGCTTGAGTTTTGATGTGTCTTATGGGATATGTACATTTCGATACATGTACATGTGCTTGGACAGTTTTGGATACATATACTTTTGGAGACATGTACATTGACATTTCACTTACATGTACATGTGGCTTGGATAGTTTTGGATACATGTACATGTGGCTTGGATAGTCTTGGATAGTTATGGAGACACATGTACTTCTGGTTACTTTTGGATATATATGTACTTTTGGATACTTTTGTATATATATGTACTTTTGGAGACATGTACATTGACATTTCAATTATAAATGAATGATACATTTCACTTTGAATTTGTTCTTTGGTTTCCACATGTTCTTGTGTCAATCTATTGTATTGATTTGTGAGGATTATCTATTACTTATGAATGCACTATGTCAAAAGAAAAAACTATTATATTTAAAGGTTTCAATGATCTCAATACATGCACACTAAAGTCAAAGTTCTTGCTCGTGTAATTTAATAAATATAAGTGCAATACAATGTATTTAAAGGTTTCAATGATCTCAATACATGCACACTAAAGTCAAAGTTCTTGCTCGTGTAATTTAATAAATATAAGTGCAATACAATGTATTTAAAGGTTTCAATGATCTCAATACATGCACACTAAAGTCAAAGTTCTTGCTCGTGTAATTTAATAAATATAAGTGCAATACAATGTATTTAAAGGTTTCAATGAACTCACTAATTGCACACCAATTGGATATATCTAATTAAAAATTGTGAGTTTGGATTCATTAAATTACAAGTTAAGTCAATGCTCAAGTGTAATTAAATAAAACTAAGTGCAATACATGCTTCACATTTCATCAACAACCAACAACACTATTCAACAAACCTCATGCACCCAATGACTAATCACTCAGCATTAAAGGAACTACAATAGAATCCAAAGACTGAGAACCAACTTTGTGAATCAACATGATTTGAAGCATAAGTCCACCGGATTTGAAAAAGTTCAGTTCGACATTAGATTGATTATGAATTGAGTTGTGACAATAAGATAAGATTAGGGTTAGGATTAGGGTTTCCTTGGTAGGGTTATGGTTATGGGCCATGCATGTTAAACAATAAACCCTAGTTACGGATAGGGTTTTCCAAGTTTGGCCTTCGTTGGCATGAAATGCATTGTCCAGCTTTGGCTCTCATTGGCATGACTGCATTGTCCCTACTAAGTGAAACCCTAGCTTCAGAAAGCATCGTAGACGGAGGTCACCGGGAAATGGACAGGAGGGAGAGGCCCCCCTCCTAGCTAAAATCCCATGTCATGAATCCAACGGAATCGATGGTTCATCGATCGAAGGCCCGAGCATCAATCTATGGCGAGTTACAGGTCACCTCCAGATACCGTCCAGGGACACCTGGTGGACTTGGGCCCGGTGCGCAAAAAACCTCACAGAGCGGCAATTTTGAATTCTGTCAACTCCTACTTGCGTGTTTGGGCATGGGAAATATGGCAATGCCAACCGCATCCCCACCATCTGTGACTTTCCAGCTTTGGCCCTCGTTGGCATGACTGCATTGTACCCTACTGAGCGAAACCCTAGCTTCAGAAACCACCGTAGATGGAGGTCATCGGGCAATGGACAGGAGGGAGAGGACCCCCCTAGCTAAAATCCCATGTCACAAATCCAACAGAATCGACGTTTCGTCAATCGGAGGCCCAAGCATCGATCTATGGCGAGTTGTAGGTCAACTCCAGATACCATTCAGGGACACCTGGTGGACTTGGGCCCGGTGCACAAAAAACCTCATGGAGCGGCAATTTTGAATTCTGTCAACTCCTGCTAGCATGTTTGGGCATGGGAAATATGGAAACTCCAACCGCATCCCCACCATCTGTGGCTTTCCAGCTTTGGCCCTCGTTGGTGTGACTGCATTGTCCCCTACTGAGCGAAACCCTAGCTTCACAAACCACCATAGATGGAGGTCATTGGGAAATGGACAGGAGGGAGAGGCCCCTCCCTAGCTAAAATCCCACGTCATGAATCCAATGGAATCAACGGTTCATCGATCGAAGGCCCGAGCATCGATCTATGGCGAGTTGCAAGTCACCTCCAGATATCGTTCAGGGACACCTGGTGGACTTGGGGCCAGTGCGCAAAAAACCTCACGGAGCAGCAATTTTAAATTCCGTCAACTCCTTCTAGTGTGTTTGGGCATGGTAAATATGGCAACACCAACTGCATCCCTGCCATCTGTGGTTTTCCAGCTTTGGCCCTCGTTGGCGTGACTGCGTTGTCCCCTATTGAGCGAAACCCTAGCTTCAAAAACCACCATAGATGGAGGTCATCGGGAAATGGACAAGAGGGAGAGGCCCCCCCCTAGCTAAAATCCCATGTCATGAATCCAACGGAATCGACGGTTCATCAATCAGAGGCCCGAGCATCAATCTATGGCAAGTTGCAGCTCACCTCCAGATACCGTTTAGGGACACCTGGTGGACTTGGGCCCGGTGCGCAAAAACCTCACGGAGCGGCAATTTTGAATTTCGTCAACTCCTGCTAGCGTGTTTGGGCATGGGAAATATGGCAACACCAACCGCATCGCCACCATCCATGGATTTCCAGCTTTGGCCCTCGTTGGCGTGACTACATTGTCCCCTACTAAGCGAAACCCTAGCTTCAGAAACCACCGTAGATGGAGGTCATCGGGAAATGGACAGGAGAGAGAGGCCCCCCTAGCTAAAATCCCACGTCACAAATCCAACAGAATCGACGGTTCATCAATCGGAGGCCCGAGCATCGATCTATGGCGAGTTGCAGGTCACCTCCAGATACCGTTCAGGGACACCTGGTGGACTTGGGCCCAGTGCGCAAAAAACCTAACGGAGCGGAAATTTTGAATTCCGTCAACTCCTGCTAGTGTGTTTGGGCATGGGAAATATGGCAACGCCAACCGCATCCCCACCATCTGTGCCTTTCCAGCTTTGGCCCTCGTTGGCGTGACTGCATTGTCCCCTACTGAGTGAAACCCTAGCTTCAGAAACCACCATAGACGGAGGTCAGCGGGCAATGGAAAGGAGGGAGAGGCCCCCCCCTAGCTAAAATCCCACGTCATGAAGCCAACAAAATCGATGGTTCGTCGATCGGAGGCCAGAGCATCGATCTATGGCGAGTTGCAGGGCACCTCCAGATATCGTTCAGGGAAACCTAGTGGACTTGGGGCCGGTGCGCAAAAAACTTCACGGAGCCACAATTTTGAATTCTGTCAACTCCTGCTAGCGTGTTTGGGCATGGGAAATATGGCAACTCCAACCACATCCCCACCATTTGTGGCTTTCTGTGCATCAGGGACTTAATGTTGCTTTTGAGTTATCGAGCTGTCATTACTAGTATGTTGTTTTGTTTCAAGATTTTTATAATACATTATCAATGAGAAACATGAGGAAATGAGTTTATTGTTATCTTTTAATTGGAAATTAAACTCCTTAATAAAATCATATCTTTTAATTCAAAATTAAAATATCACAATTTCAAGTACACCAATGACCCAACATGTCAGCCTCCCAAAATTTTCTATTATGCATAGGAAACATTAACCTTTCGAAAGCATGAGAGGTTCCAAATTTTGTTTGTTTATTAATTTTATTACTTAATATCTTCACATGCATGATGTTTACCTACTTCACATGCATTTAATGTTAGCGCATGTTACTTTTGAATACTTCATATGCATAATGTTGAAGCATGTTACTTTTGAGTTGTTTGTGTCAATATTAGTAGGTTATTTTATTCCACTTTCAATGTTCAAAAAAACATAATCAACTAAAAACAAAGTTAAATAAATCTCTTATTATCTTTTATTATCTTTTAAGTAGAAATTAAACTTCTCAATAATAAAAAAATGAGATGAAATTCCAACACTACTAGGAACTACCCCTTTGGCAATGGACATGCGGGTATAAGAGGTGAGTTGTCAAGAAGGAAATTATACAAGCCTTAAAACATAAGTTTATCGTTGCAGCATATTGTTTCCATCATCCTAGTTGTATATATCGGCTGAAAACATCGGCAATGTTACCTACTTAAAAAATTAGGGTTTTAGTCCTGGAAGAGAGCCTACAAAGAACTTTGATAGGTATGACCTACAGAGGTACATGTATGTATTCTAATGTTATGTATATCCTGTGAATGAGATCTTGAAATGTTCATATGATTGATATATATGGTTTATTGATCATATGTAAAATTTGGCATGTTCATTAACTTGACATACAAGAGAACTTTTGGCATATTTATAAACAACATTATGGAAAAGTTTGCATATCAAGAACAAAAAATTGACATATTCATAAGAAACATACATGGGGAAATTTAAATTATGATACATACCTCATCATGCTAGATCCCACCTATTATCATACAACCAAGCCCTCCAGATCATCTCTTATAATGATGGTCTCCATTAGTCTCTCGTGCTCTGTATCCGGTAAGAAGTAGCGTACCTTCGATGAATTTCGGCTAGGCATTGTTTGTACCTGGAGGTTTGTGCCAATGATTAAGTTGGTAAAGTGATACACACTTGCACCTGGTTTGTAATCCCTATAAACATATCCACCCTTATTTCTTGCATTGTTGTCATGTGTAAGGTATTCACCTTTAACAACCATAGACCCAGTGGGGAAGTGGTTGTTTTCATCATCAGTCATGGACATAATGAGGGTTTGCTTTCCCTCTATGCAACGTGCCAACCAGTAATCACCACCCCATTCACTATCTTTTGAGGCAACCACTGCGTATATGTGTCCTGCATAGTATGATTGTAGGTATATGATCAAATATTTTCTATGTGATACAAGGCCATTAATGTGAGTTTCAAGACTATGTAAATTTAACAAAAAAATGTTAAGGAAATGCATCATACTAGGTTGTACAAGGTCTGATACATGATCAAAATCTATAGAAATAGACGATTGGTCTTCTTCCAACGGAGTTAACTCAACAATTGCACGTTGATCAAGTGGAATTGATATGCGATCCCATTCATCAACCCAATCCAATGATTCACACACATCCCAGTCACCATCACAACAAGGCGGGCAAAAACAAGCGAGTTTTTTGGTCCAAATTTCAAATACTGGGTTATCAGAACTTCGAACCGAATGAAAGCCACGAGTCCCAGGAACAGTCTTGCATTCCCATGCATGTGAATGATCTATGTCTACCACCTCCCAAAAAAATCTCTCCACATGTCTCTTTCCTATGGATTCTACTCACATAGTTTATTCCTCTCCCATTACTGACATGCACCACCTGACTATAGATTGAGCATTTCGAATAGTAGATGTTGTAGATAATTTCAATTCCTCTCTTCGTAGGGCTATTTTGACACATGCTCCAGCTCCATCATGTTCTCCTTTACCATGCCCAGTCTCAAAATAGTTCCACATATGTGGAACTTTGTAGTTTTTATGCAATGAACACAACCATTGAAATATGCGTGCATTTTTGAACTGACCAGCACATCCATCAGACCAAATCCAGTGTCGATCCATCTGTATGTTCCGGCCCTTCAAATGATCATAGAACATGATGAAGCAATGACGTACATAGTGGAAGTCATGGCACCTATCATCACTTATGTAGAAGTGATATTCCTTTAGAATTTCTCTTTGCTCTTCGCTACTATTTGGGCCATGCCTATATGTGATATGCACCATCAAGGAAACCTGCTCAGAGTGATAATAATGACTTTGGATCTCATTTTGAGGTTGCAGAGTGTAGTTCTCAGCAAAATCAACAACTAAAAGTATAGTACCACGAGGAAATGTATCTTTGCATATTCTAAACTTCTCATCCTGCCATTGTGCCAAGTGGACATGCTGAACATATTGACGTGTCTTTTCAATAAATTCCTTGACGAAGACACTAACTTGTACCTGTTGACACAAAATGATCTCAATATCAGGTTTTTTTGTAAGTAAGGAATGAAATGAAACTGTTCAAATATAAATTTAAAGATAAATGCATGTACCTGAGATGTCACCAATTGTATTTTTTTGCTTTCTTTCCCTGGGACTATTTCATAGCTGATATGTTTGAAACTTTTCATGTCTATAACAATATTCCCAAATTCATTGTCTCCAGTCTCGTGCATACATTGGCTCAATAATGCCATTCCAGCACAGTTGGAGCAAGTTCCATCCAAACAGGATTTT
>LPNX010741857.1:102987-113526 GCA_001517045.1 Pseudotsuga menziesii | reverse complement strand
ATGTAGCTGGAGTTGGCTTTCGTTCTTAAAACATTGCACGATGAATGAAAGTTGATGTGTGTTAGTTTTCATAAGGTAGCTTTCTATCTAAAACAACCATATTGTCATCAAATATATCACACCATGATGGAAATATAGCTAGAGTTATCTTTCATTTTAACAACATGTCATGATGAGAGAAAGCTAATGTGTGTTAGCTTTCATAAGGTAGTTTTTCATTTACCACAACCACATTGTACCACAATGGATATCTAGTTGGAATTAGCTTTCGTTCTTAACTCATTGCACGGTGAGTGAAATCTAATGTGTGTTAGCTTTCATAATGTAGTTTTCTATCTGGCACAACCACATTGTCATCAATCACAATTCACCATGATGGAAATATAGTTGGAGTTAGCTTTTGTTCTTAAGACATTGCACGATGAGTAAAAGATAATGTGTGTTAGCTGTCATAAATTAGTTTTCCATGTAACACGGTCATATTGTCCTCAAATAAATTACGCCATGATGGAAATCTAGCTGGAGTTAGCTTTCCTTCTAACAACATGGCATGATGAGTGAAAGCAAATGTGTGTTAGTTCATTGCACCCTGATGGAAAGCTAGCTGGAGTTAGATTTTGTTCTTAAAACATTGCATGGTTGAGTGAAAGTTAATGTGTGTCAGTTTTTGAAATGTAGCTTTCTATATAAAACAATCACATTGTCATCAAATACATAACATGATGATGAAAATCTAGCTATAATTAGCTTTCTTTTTAACAATGTGTTAGCTTTCATTTTTAAAGCATTGTACGGTGAATGAAAGCCTAATGTGTGTTAGCCCATTGCACCAAGATGGAAATCTAGTTAGTGTTAGCTTTTATTTTTTAAACATTGCACGGTGAGTGAAAGTTAATGTGTGTTAGAATTCATAAGGTACTTTTCTATCTAAAAGAGTCACAATGTCATCAAATACATAACACCATGACAAAAATCTAGCTGAAGTTAGCTTTAGTCCTTAAATCATTGCACGATGATTGAAATCTAATGTGTTATCTTTCATAATGTAGTTTCCATCTAACACAACCAGGTTGTCATCAATCACAATGCACCATGATGGAAATCTAGTTGTTGTTAACTTTCACAAGTTAGTTTTCTATCTAACACAACCACATTGTCATCAAATACATTACACCATGATGAAAATCTAGTTGGAGTTAGCTTTGCTCCTAACAACATAGCCGGATTAGTTTTCTATCTAACACAATCACATTGTCACATTGCACCATGATGAAAATCTAGCTGGAGTTAGCTTTCGACCTTAAATCGTTGCACGGTGAGTGAAATATAATGTGTGTTCACTTTCATAATGTAGTTTTCCATTTAACAGAGCCAAATTGTCATCAATCAAAATGCATTATGTTGAAAATTTTGCTAGAGTTATCTTTTGTTCTTAAAACGTTGCACGGTGAATAATAGTTAATGTACGTTAACTTTCGTAAAGTAGTTTTTCATCTAACACAGCCACATTGTCATCAAATACATTACATCATGATGCAAATCTACCTAGAGTTAGCTTTCCTTCTAACAACATAGCACGATGAGTGAAAGCTAATGTGTGTTAGCTTCCATAAGGTAGTTTTTCATCTAACACAACCACATCGTCATCGATCTCATTGCTCGTGATGGAATTATAGCTGGAGTTACCTTTCGTCCTTAAATCATTGCACGATGAGTGAAATGTAATATGTGTTAGCTTTCATAATGTAGTTTTTCATCTAGCACAATCACATTGTCATGAATCATAATGCACCATGATTAAAATGTAGCTAGAGTTAGCTTTCATTTTTAAAACATTGCATGGTGAGTAAAGTTGATGTATGTTAGCTTGCATTAAGTAGTTTTTCATCTAACACAACCAAATTGTCATCAAATACATTACACCATGATGGAAATCTAGCTGGAGTTAGCTTTTCTTTTAACAACATGGCACGATGAGTGAAATTTAATATGTGTTATCTTTCATAAGGTAGTTTTCCATGTAACACAACCACATTGTCATCAAACACATTGCACTGTGTTGGAAATCTAACTGGAGTTAAATTTCATCTTTAAATCATTACACAGTGAGAGAAATCTAATGTGTATTAGCATTCATAATGTAGTTTTTCATATAGCACAACCACATTGTCATCAATCACAATGCACCTAGATGAAAATCTAGCTAGAGTTAGTTTTCCTTCTTAAAACATTGCATGGTGAATAAACTAATGTATGTTAGCCTTCATAAGGTAGTTTTCCATCTAGCACAGCCACATTGTTACCACATACAATACATCATAATGAAAATCTAGCTAGAGCTACATGGCACTATAAGGGAAAGCTTATGTAGTTTTTCATCTAGCACAACCACATTGTTATCACATACAATACATCATGATGAAAATCTAGCTAGAGCTAGTTTTCCTTCTAACAACATGGCACTATAAGGGAAAGCTTATGTGTGTTAGATCATTACAACATGACGAAAATCTAGCCGGAATTAGATTTTTTTTAACATGGCACGATGAGTTATAGCTAATGTGTATTAGCTTTCATAAGGTAGTTTTCCATGTAATACAACCCCATTGTCATCAATCACATTGCGTTGTGTTGGAAATCTAGCTGAAGTTAGCTTTCATCCTTAAATCGTTGCACGATGAGTGAAATCTAATGTGTGTAAGCTTTCATAGTGTAGTTTTCTATCTAACAAATTCACATTGTCATAAATCACAATGCATCATAATAAAAATCTAGTTGGGGTTAGCTTTCGTTCTTAAAACATTGCACAGTGAATAAAGGCTAATGTTTGTTAGCTTTCATAAGGTAGTTTTTAATCTAACATTGCCACATTGTCTCATTACACCGTGATGGAAATATAGCTGGAATTATCTTTCAACCTTAAATCGTTGCACAATGAGTGAAGTCTAATATGTGTTACCTTTCATAATGTATTTTTTCATTTAGCACAACCACATTGTCATCAATCAAAATGCACCATTTTGGAAATCTAGCTAGAGTTAGTTTTCGTTCTTAAAACGTTGCACTGTGAGTAATAGCTAATGTGTGTTAGCTTTTATAAAGTAGTTTTCCATCTAATACAGCCACATTTCCATCAAATACATTACACCATAATGCAAATCTAGCTGGAGTTAGCTTTCCTTCTAACATGGCATGGTGAGTGAAAGATAATGTGTGTTAGCTTTCATAAGGTAGTTTTCCATCTAACACAACACATCGTCATTGATCACATTGCACTGTGATGGAAATCTAGCTGGAGTTAAATTTCATCCTTAAATCATTGCACAGTGAGTGAAATCTAATGTGTTAGCTTTCATAATGTAGTTTTCCATCCAGCACAACCACATTATCATAAATCACAATGCACTATGATGGAAATCTAGCTAGAGTTAGCTTTCATTCTTAAAACATTGCATAGTCAATAAAACTAATGTATGTTAGCTTTCATAAGGTAATTTTTCATCTAACACAACCACATTGTTATCGAATACATTACACCATGATGGAAATATAGTTGGAGTTAGCTTTCCTTCTAACAACATGGCACTATAAGGGAAAGCTTATGTGTGTTAGCTCAGTACACCATGATGGAAATCTAGCTGGAGTTAGCTTTCCTTTAAACAACATGGCATAATGAGTGAAAGCTAATGTGTGTTAGCTTTCATAAGGTAGTTTTACATTTAACACAACCACATTGTCATCAAGCACATTGCATCGTGTTGGAATTCTAGCTGGAGTTAGCTTTCATCCTTAAATCACTGCATGGTGAGTGAAATCTAATGTGTGTAAGCTTTCATAGTGTATTTTGTCATCTAGAACAACCACATTATCATCAATCACAATGTACCATGATGGAAATCTAGCTAGAGTTAGCTTTCATTCTTAAAACATTGCACGGCAAGTAAAGCTAATATCTATTAGCCTTCATAATGTAGTTTTTCATCTAACACAACCACATTGTCATCAAATACATTACACCATGATGAAAATCTAATTGGAGTTAGCTTTCCTTCTAACAACACGGGACTATAAAGGAAAGCTTATGTGTGTTAGCTCATTACACCATGATGAAAATCTAGCCGGAGTTAACTTTATTTTAACAACATGGCATGATAAGTGAAAGCTAATGTGTATTAGCTTTCATAAGGTAGTTTTCCATCTAACACAACCACATTGTCACATTGCACCATGATGGAAATCTAGCTGGAGTTAGCTTTCAACATTAAATCTTTACACGGTGAGTGAAATCTAATGTGTGTTTACTTTCATAATGTAGTTTTCTATTTAACACAACCACACTGTCATCAATCAAAATGCACCATTTTAGAAATCTAGCTAGAGTTAGCTTTCGTTCTTAAAACGTTGCATGGTGAGTAATAACTAATGTATGTTAGCTTTTGTAAGGTATTTTTTCATCTAACACAGTGACATTGTCATCAAATACATTACACCATGATGCAAATCTAGTTGGAGTTAGCTTTCCTTCTAACAACATGGCACAATGAGTGAAAGATAATGTGTGTTAGCTTTCATAACGTAGTTTTCCATCTAAAACAACACATCGTGATTGATCGCATTGCACCGTGATGGAAATCAAGCCGGAGTTAGCTTTCGTCCTTAAATCATTACACGATGAGTGAAATCTAATGTGTGTTATATTTTATAATGTAGATTTTCATCTAGCACAACCACATTGTCATCAATTACAAGGCACAATGATGGAAATCTGGCTAGAGTTAGTTTTCGTTCTTAAAACATTGCAGGGTCAATAAAGCTAAAGTATGTTAGATTTCATAAGGTATTTTTCCATCTAACACAGCCACATTGTTATCAAATACATTACACCATGATAAAAATCTAACTGGAGTTAAATTTCGTTCCTTTCTAGGAGAGTACATTGTGTCCTCTACTATTACAGCCCAGTTGGATATGATTTCCTTCCTCATTGTGGTGGTAAGAGGAAATTCAATGATGTAAAGGATTACTCTTTGTACATTATATTGACTTATAAAGTTAAGCCTTTTGAAACAACAACAAAAAAGTATTTACTAGTTTCATCCAACCTCCCCTTCAAGCATATAGGACATTTCCAAATTGAAATATTCATCTCTATGAGAAGAACTAAAAAACCTGCTGGTTATCTTTATAATTTTATTTCCTGAAGTCACATATACTGAACAAAAGGATACCCAAGCTCCAAAACTTCTCATAAACTTCCATATTGTGCACCTTTATTAAGTTAAATTCCATACATATATGGAGCAAACGCTTTGTTGGATTCCACTTGTGTAATGATTCAAGGATTCAACTTGTCTAAAGGATCCAAATGCTACTACAACAATTGCTTCACAATCTACCACGCAAACCTATCCAAACTTGCCATGAGTGCCCCACGCGGGTTGAACAATACTCCAAACAAGGCATGAATGGTCACACAAGTAAATCACCCCCTATAGGGCTTTCGTTTCATACACGAGCACGATGGCGTCACCTAGGGACCAATATGATATCACGTCCGTTCATATTGGGGTGGTTAAAATTTAAAAAATTTAAAGTCAATATATTGGTGGTATATTAGGGGTAATAAGGGTTTTTTTTAAGTATATAAATATCCAATATGTTTAGGGTTATTTTATTCCAAATTTCTGCCCGCGCCCTTCTCTGCAAAACTGCACATTTTGTCCTCCTGCTCCTGCATGAACTTGGT
The DNA here is from genome assembly GCA_001517045.1 of Pseudotsuga menziesii. Taxonomy (NCBI): domain Eukaryota; kingdom Viridiplantae; phylum Streptophyta; class Pinopsida; order Pinales; family Pinaceae; genus Pseudotsuga; species Pseudotsuga menziesii. Next base: position 107,780 of record LPNX010741857.1, on the reverse strand, counting down.
TCTGAACCTGAACTCAACCAATCTGGTGCTCCTTCCAAAGGTCTGATAGGGGCCTTTAACTGGTAAATTAGAAGATCTCATGTGATAGGGCTGGTACAGAGAATGTCTTTCTGGCAGGTGAAGAAGCAAGGGTCCGATGGCTCATGGGTTGTCACAAATAAAAGGGCTCATGGGCTCCCCTGAACCTTTCTGCGGTAGCGGGCTCTATTAATCCGATTCCATCTCCCCTATTTCCTATTCCCCATGCAATCCATCCGATCCAGTTCTGAAAGCATTCCCCTTGGCAGCATGTTGTAGGGCAGGTCCATAGAAAGTCTGTCTGGCAGGTGAAAGAGTGAAAGGGTATTGCTTGAAATACCTTCCAGCGACTTTCGGGGGGGATGGATTTTTTTGTCCCATTCTTCATAATGGGCATGGCCATCGAAGCTCCATGAATCCCGTGGAAGCCCATGTCATGCTCTTGCTGATTGTTTTCATGAGTGGGTCCAGAGCCGAACGCCATTATCATCTGAGGAGAAGGCCTGGCAATCACCCTGCTGAGTTTCTGTGGTGCATAGCGTTTTCTCTCACACTGTCTTTGCTGCTGCTGCGGTCACGGGTTCCACCCCAACCGCCTCCATCATTTCTTTTGTTCTTTTCCTCTGCAATGGGCTTTTGGTTAAAATGCATGCATATTTTGGAAATTTGTATGCATCTTTATCTTCACCAGGCTGTGCTATCGGGTTTCTTTGCATTTGTTGCTATTTCTTCTTAGTTGTGTAACAATTTCAGGGACACTGTTTTCTGTGCTTTATGTATTGTAAATGCTCCTATGGCACGGTTTTTTGGAATTTTTATTCTTGTACTTTCTTGTATTCTATAGTTAATGTAGCCTTATCTAACATGCCTGGGAGCTAGATATAGGCCTGGTATTACCTTTGTTAGCAGATGGCCTGGTACAGAGTTTGACTTGCAGTCATTGGAAGAGCAGCTGCAAGTAATGGAACAACGACAACATCGTATGATGGCATTCTTGGCTAAAGCTGTGCAGAATCCCAACTTTGTGGCACAGCTTGTTCAACATCATGATAAGATTGCTCATATTGCTACTACAAACAAGAAAAGAAGATTGCCAAATCATGATGAGGTCTTGGAGATTGGGGAAAATGGATGTACTGGTAGCCAAATTGTAATATACGATCATGGTAAGAGTGATGCTTTCAACAGAGATTCTCCAGATAAGCTTGAAACATCCATGGATGCATTTAAAAACTTTTTTGATGATCTTCCAGCTGAAGCTCATGACAAATCAAGGGATAGTGGAAGTCCTCCAAGTCACTCCTCAGGGTCATCTCTTACAGAGATGCATGGAAAGCCTTGTTTCCATGATATGCCTATCCATTTGGGGGTTTCAGATATTTATACATCTTCAGCTTTATCAGATTTGAACTCCTCATCTAGGTTGCCAGATATGTCCATATCTTTGAGATCACGAGATATGCAAGCATCAGAGGGGTTAGTAGGATCCCTTCATTCTGACATTCTATGTAACTTGAGTTTGAGTCCTCACTCACTCTTCTTTACATGAGGTTTTATTTTATTGTTAATTTATTGCTGGGCACAGTATCAATGCCAGAGAATAGTGGCATGGTAGGAATAATTGAATTTTAACAGTTTTAAATTTGAAAAAAATATTAAAACTGTTCTGTATGAAGAGTGCTGCTAAATTCTTCTTGTTTTGTTGTCAAGGAAATCTACAAACCAGAATGGTCAGCATTCGAAGGCGCAAACATTTACGTTTATCTCCAGGTACTTACACCTTCACCATAAATATTGGCATGTTTCAAGGAAAGTGAATCAAACAAGAAGAATATTTTCCACATTTCCAAGAGGAATTAACTTGCTGCAGTGAGAAAAATCAAATCTGCAAAGCAACTAAAAGTTGGATCAATGTGTTAATTTTGTTTGTTTGTTGGTGGCACAGTATAAATGTTTTGTTAATGAAGAGAATTTGGCATTAGATAAAATGTAGAGAGACCTCTTGTTTCACTGATTGGAGCAGGGCTGCAAGGAATGGGCAAAATTGTGCTCTGAACAAACAGTTTGCCATGAGCAAATCTTCTCTTTTAATTGTTGTAGTGCAATTGTAGTAATTGATGATATTATTAGTATGATGACATGCCAATTCCAAATGGTTAACATGGTTTTGGGATACCTTCATGATGGTACCCTGTTATGGTCAGTTTTAGATGGATACCTTCAGTCTTTTCAATGTTGCTTCTAGTTGGGTGTACCCTGTTATGGTTAGTTTTAGATGACTGAGATATTAGGTGTGAATGTCTTCACTCTTGTTTTTCAGGTTTCTTGACAGAGCAGGGCGTGTTTTCCAGCATGCCCTTTCAGGTTTCTTGACAGAGCAGGGCGTTTCTTCCAATTCTAGGCCCTTTCTGAAATGTAATGGGTGTGGAATGGCAGGTTTCAGGAGGCAATTTGTCAATTACTTAACAAGGTTGCATCTTCTGCCCATGCAAAGAAGATGGTATGCTTTAACAAACTGAAAAGGTATTCCTGGAATAGAATGAGAAAATGAAATGAAGCTTATAGGCCACTCTTGTATATTCTTTGCCGTTGGTATCATGGCAAGTGAAATTAATTCTGTGATTGATTGTAGGCTTGGAAGAGGAGCTATGTTTGACTTTAGATAATAAGGCTGTACAAGAATATGTACAGGTGGAGAGAAATTCATTGTAGTTTTGGGCTGTGACTGGGTACAAGTGTTTTGAGATGCACATCTTAAATACCAGGAAGAGTAGATAATTCTTCGAAAGGTCTTTTTAATATTTTGTCTTGCGTTTTATTACTTTAATGCCTCAAGAGTCCATCTAAATGTCTTTCATTGTATATATTACAGCTTCCAATTTCAGATCAATTGTTTTTGAATACTTCATTTATTTTTCCTACTTGCAGCAGCACTCTTCAACTTGCTATGATGACTCCACTATCCAGGTACTACTCTTGGATCACATTTTACTGTGATCACAATTTTTTAACAGACAACTGGATGGATTCTGGGGTTCTCATATATATGATCAAGAACAATCTTTATATGATAAGAAACATGAAGAATCAGCTTATCAAATCTCTAGATCTTCCATTTTAATGGAGGATATCTCCTATGTTTTTCATCAGTTAAACATGGTGCATCCCTAATGTTTTTAATTGTTTAATGGATATGCCCGTTCTAGTCTAATGATTTGTCTTGTATTTTATATGTTTTAGCAAAATGATTATGTAACTTTCTGATATCACATTGTTTCTTTGTTAAGTACAAGAACAAATCATTTCCTATTGTGACAGGGGTCATGTAAGCATCTCGCCCACCTCTTTCTTTGTGCTACAAGTATATAAATACAAAATACCAGGTTTGTTCATGTACTGAATTTCCCTTGAGGACTATTTGAATCTCGTCTACTATTGCTGCTTAATTTTGGACCCTTTGAGAAATTGTTCATTTTTTCACCACAAAGTCTCATAAGTGGATTACTGATTCCTCCGCAATTCTTCATAGGAACTTGTTGATTTGTCTTTGTTGACAGAGAACCTATCACTACCTTGCCAAAAGACTAAAAAAAACCACCTAAGAGATTCTGGCAGTGATGCATATAGGTTTGGAGATGGAAAAGATGGTTTGATTGCAGCATTGACTCTGACACATGCCACTCAGAATAATGCAGATCCTTGGCTCCAAGGAGCTTATGTAATTGCGATTCAGGTCATCTTGTTAGAAGTGTTCTGAGAGAAAAACATCTCTAGTTTTTGCTGTTTATTTAAAGTCTATTGAAACTGCTTGGCTTTTAGCATTACATCTAACCATTTTAATCATAAACCTTTTGTTAGACATATTATTTGTTCAATGCTTGAGCATGGATAGAGGGGTTCTACTTGGTGTTCCATGCCTATGGGAATGACTATTATCTTTATTTAAGGTACAAAATACACTTGCCATTGATTTTATTGTTAATTAACAATCCTCTAGTACACTCCACTGCTAAAGAAGGATATTTTGTAATCACAGGCCTAGTGGCATAACTAGAGACAAATGCCAACCTGATGAAACCTAGGAAAGGCTAGTTGGTGGGAGCTATCTTCAATCAAGATTAGTCAAGTTATTGTAGTTTTTGCTACAAGAATGGGGAAAGCTTTAGAGAGGTTGAAGTGTATGCCCTCATAATTGGATAAAACTATTCATAGATGATAGAATTTAGAACTTGTGAGTCCAAATTGATTGGATGCTCGTTGTAAGTCTAGCAAGAGGGCAAATGGAGAAATTGCAAGAGAAGTAAATGACCTCTTAACCGAGGCAAAATAAATCGCTAAGTTGTTTGAAGAATAATGTAGGAGCATGCCCCTTAAAACCATATTTACTAAGTTCAAATTTGAATTTAAATATGGATAGGTATGATATGGAAAAAATGTGTAAAACATCTAGCATGGAATTTTTGTGAGTATTCATCTAAATAATACAAATACATTTTTGGTGAATTTCAGCCATAAAATTCAAAGTTAGTCTGGTTCAATCTGGTCAAAAACTCATTGACTTCACTGAATTGTAACTGAGGTGAATAATTCTGCTAATTGGAATTGACCTGAACCTCCAGTTTGGATGAATTTGGTAACTGTGCTTAAAACCATGCCAAGTTGGTCGATATGTTGACATTAATGTTTAGTTGTAGACAACTTAAGAGTGTGAGCCATATTAGAATGTTGTAAAAACTAGTAAACCCTATGACACGGGAGAATAACAAAGCCATGCA
>LPNX010741857.1:71438-99881 GCA_001517045.1 Pseudotsuga menziesii | reverse complement strand
TGCTTCATTATCCAACTAACAGAAAATAATTTTTTCTGTGAACCAGGGACATCATCATAAATAACAACCTCTTACCTCTCATATGAACTTTCCCACTTCTCAACTCTGCATTTTCTCCACCACTCGAATATAGAATTAGAGTTGGATTTGTCCTCGACAAAATCAATATACCAATCTTTCTGATTAGTAAAATGTTGTGAGAAACTTGAATTGAGCATAACACTCCTACTCTCCACCACCTGGCCTAGGCTGAATTGACAGCTAATCAGCCAGATGTTGGAACGACCTTTTAGTTATTACACAACTGTTGATGAAGTCTAGTTGTTTGACAAACTCACATCTTATCCTTTTATTTAAAAGTACATGCTTATTTTGTGATAAAAGTTTGGTGACAGTTGGCATGCTTCTTTAGTGATTACGGGTGTGCCAATGGGATGCTAGTTAGCGTCTCTTGATACAATTTCTCATGTCAATAGCTCTCCTGGATTTACCCAACCATGTGTTCCTACTTGTCATTTTTCAAGATTTCCAACCAATAAATTTAAAGTATTCTTGTATGATATATGTTTTCTCCCCAAGATATTTTACTCTTTAGGTCCATCCTTTGGAGGCATTTGTATTAGATCACTATGGATCAGAATTCCATTAGATAGATGCCCACACTCCTCAGAGATCATTTACCGGTAATGCTAGGATTTCTGGTAAGTAGCTCATTTTTTTGATGAATTTGTACCCAACCTCCATAGCTTACCCTCAGCCTTACTAACTGCTTCAATGCTACCAGGTTATTCTGTAATCTTCTAATTCTTGTCTCTTGTCCAACCGCCTCTGCTCATACTTTTCTTGATGAGTCCAACCCTTGTAGTTTTCTCCAAGTCTAAGCTACTATTTCAATGCTTCTAGGTTATTCGGCAAGATTCTAATTGTTGCCTCTTATCTGGCAGCCTCTGTTTTCCCATAACACATTGTTCAGGGAGTCATCCAATGCCTTAAAGGAATAGCAATTTTTAAAATTTTATTAGCAATCTCTTTTGGGAGCTTTTTTCTCATAGTCCTCCTATTTTGTAGCATTTAATATCCAATATCAATTGTTTTTCAGGTACCTTATTAGTGAGGGGGACTTGTTAAACAATTTTTAATCCTTGGTGATGGGTCAGTGTTTGAACCTGCGATAATATCATGAATTCAACATACGTGAACTCAAGTGTCCTTACCTGTACATTAACCATTTGTTGGACTACCTTTCCAATGTTGTAGCAACTGCTAGCTTCCTGAGACTCATGAATAGTTGAAATTTGGTCCAAAGGGCACAAAGCCGGATTCCCACACAGATACCGGGACTGTTAAACTAACTTCTGACACTAATACTTTGCCAGGAATATATTCAACTTATAAACCTCCACAATTCGGTGTGCCTATGGATTTCAACAGTCCTCACAAACTAAATTCCAACTCAGTAATACTTGCAGGATCATATGGCCACTCAATTAATTTACATCCGCAGCCAAATACGTCAGTTTTAGTGGCAGTTGTATCATCATCAAGTGCTAATTCTGTGAGGTCTAATCAATGGAACTTAATAAAACTGAACCTCTTGACTTGTATATCACATCTCCTTATAGAGGTGTGCTGAAGTGGAGATCCCAAGTATGTCTGTTGCCTGTGTAATACGTTGTCTCCTAAGTTTTGATCTTCTGTCAATACTCAAGACAATGGAATTTCCATGAATCTTTAAAAGGTGGAAGTCAGAGAGTACATTTACAACTATCCATATCACCCCTTAAGAGGATGTTGTTTCATTTGGTTTGTGGATGATCCTTTTGGTCTTTGCATTATTGGGCCTCACAGTGCCAACAGATCTAGTTTTAATGTCAATTGGTTATCAGCCCATTCTTTGCAGCATGTCTCCATAACAATGTAAGGCGTTCGAGTAAGGCACAACCCTCCTCATCAACAGGAACCAAGTTTACCTCACATGTGGCCATCTGGAAATGATGGAAGGTATATGCCTGACTTGCAGCTAAATTCTTCACATTCCAGAAGACTGTTTTCAGGTGATCAGTCTGCAGACACAGGCCCAACAGGTGTAAGCACTAGTGCCCAACTGCGCCAGTCCAGTATGTTTCATGTGCCACCTGCTGGTATACAGAGGATTTTGCATTCAATTGGATGGAATGAAATTTCTATGCCTAGACTTGGCAATGCTTCCAGCTCTAATGCTGGTGTAAGGGAGCGCTCATCTTCTCAGAAAGAAGAAGCTACTTCAATAAACATGATGATGGGTATTCCTAGCAATACCTGGTTTGCTGTAGGTTCAGAGAACAAAGCAACCAACCATGAATCTGGAAGCTGGGTTCCAATGAACCAAAATTCAAATGGACCTGGGGAAATTGCTTCAATGCTACATCCACTACCAATTATGCCTTGGGGTTCACAACATGTTCCTTTCACACAAGCACCTAGGAGGAGTGGTGGTGCTGCTCAAGGACAGGGCTTAGCATCCTCTATTTCTAGGCCTGCACAAGGCAGTCATTTTCATCCTTCATGATCTACTCATTCCTCTTCATCGTCATATATGCCTGTGCCACCAGTCACTGGTTTGCAGTTCCCACAATATGTTCGATCAGCGTTATTGATGGAATGCCATGGTGATGGAACGGTAAATGTTCCTTTTGGGTCACTGCAAGCAATTGCTTCTGAGGGTGGTGGGAAAAACAGACTAATTACTGAGGTTTGTATCCTACCAAGAGTTTTGAAGGAATATTTGCTTTATAGGCAATAACTAGCATATATGGACGACATTTTTTATGTATTTACCTGTCTCTGAGGTGGCTATAATTTCAGTTTTGGCTCTTGATGAAAGATCTATTGCTAGATATCCTTGCTTGTTAAAGCATCCTAGGTAGTAGTGTGTGCAGAGCAAGTTGGACAAGTGTCTTAATGAATATCATCAGCTTTGTCCCCAACTTTGAGACACTTTGCATCTATCTTAAAGTAACTTAGTTGTATTCTGGACTGTTTCCTTCGGTCTAAACATTGTGATATCAACCAAATGACATAGAATATTTTCCCTATCAAAAGTGGCATTCTGAAAATGAGCCTCCGATCTTGACTGTCCCATCTTTCCCAAAAAATGATCCCTTTTCATTGAAGCCAATGATGGAGAATTGTGTATTCAACAACAATTCATGCCGAGAAATCTCTGCTAACTTTGCAGTGATGTATATCATGGTTATTGGGTTTTTCTTTGTAGCAAATCATGCAACAACCATCTATAAGGGGACACCTTACATTATTATGGATCACATGTAAGGATAGGGGTAGGTGCTACAATGGCCAGTAATAATGTTGTTTTTGTTCCAGAAGAGTTAATTTAGTGCTTTCAAGGTATTGGTAAATTCACGTTGAATCAATTTGGGAACCCTATTACCACTTCAATATGGAAATAAGGATGGCTATCAACTAAATAATTAGGTTTGTTGGTGGAATATGATCACTCTTGGGAAAATTTTGTATCAAAAATGCAGAGAGTGTATATCAGACTTGGTGATTTTGTTGATGCTTTTACATTTTCTAACAAACATATGAGAAAATTAAATCTTATTGAAAGAAGATAAATATTATTGTCTCATGAAGAAATAGAATTTAATTTAAAATTCAAATAATTTGAATTCTATCCCTACTGTTAATCTTTATGATAAGGGAAATTAAAATGACAAACAAGCAATGATACAAAAATTGAATCTCAGAACTATACTCTAGACAGATAATGGAGAATATTCAATAAGACATTCTTGTTCTTGATTCTGTAATAATGAATTCTTGTAGAAGATACTGCTGTCTCTGTACCTATGGAAGTTGTTGACGGAAGAATTAGTTTTCCAGGAATACTTGATTCAACAGTACTTGCGCCATAAATGACAGATTCTGTGATTTCTCCTTCAACCGTTGAAGGGAATACACAAGATTCTTACATTTCAACCCCAAATTAGTTGAATAAATTCAAATTTGAACTTGAACCTGCATTTTTCACTTTGAAAAATCAATTACAAGAATACTCCTCTCCTTGGTTGTTGACGATTGCAGAGATAATTTCCAGTTTCTTTGAGGACCAGAATCTGTATCATGATAAACAATTGAACATTCTGTTGACGAAGGAGTATCCACTGTTTCAGCAAGATTGTGAGTCCCTTTTTTTTTTAATTGGGTGAACCCCTTAGATTGAGTACAAGAGAGGGTCAAAGTTCAAACACCTTTACAATATCAGCTTTTTCATTTGACGACTTGTGGCTAAGAAACTCCGCATATTTTGTTGGATAAGATTTAAAGTCATTGTTTTAACATAAACAATTTAATTTTTGCATTAAAAGGGGATGCAACCAAGCTGGACATCGAGAAAATACAAAGTTGACCATGTTCAGGTCCAAAAAACATATGCTCTGATCTAAGTCCTGACAGCAGAATATAGCCTATAGTGTTCTGTAGCATTGCTTACAACACCAAACAAAGGAGTACCACTAGAGTAACCTCTAAAAAGGACCCCTAGAAATAAGACAAATTTACAGTACATTGACAATTACAAAGTTAAGAAAGCATATATGCTCATGGCATCATCCTAGGTATGATTGGAGGGATCAGATTCATGCTTGTCTACTTTCATGTCGTCCTGCAGCTGATAAACTAATTTTGTCTTCCTTGAAATCCACAAGGAAAGAGCCCACTGAAATATTCACATTTGGAGCTGAGGAGAAAGAACCGTTACTAAGTGTTATGACCATGGCTTTCAATGTTGCACATTCCTCCTCTAAGTCCTAAGTTTGCCTCTTCTATTGAACCAAGATATCCATTATGACTGCATTCTATGAGACCTTCTGTTGTTCTAATTCACGGGCTTTGGTTGATGGAGAAAATTGAGGTTCTATTCCTAGTGATAAGATCCTGTTGGCGTCATAAAATCCTGTGAATTTCTTGTATGTCTATCTGAAAAGAGAGGGTATTATGACTGTCCATATTGCTCAGCAGAAATGGATTTTAATTCCTCTTAAAGACACTCACTCTATCCCTGTACACCAAAAAGAAAACTAAATTCTCTGCAACCAAGGAGTTGAGAAGGCTTTACCCTCAAATGCGAGACTCATGTACCTAGAATGTTGAACATACACCAAGCATGGAACTCGCAAACTTGAAATTTTGCAGGTGCAGAGACAAGATTCCTTGTCCCATCTTCCTTTACCCAAAGACACAGGTGAACATGTTTAGTGACTACAACTGATGTTTTTTGGCCCAAGAAAACCCAGAAGTGTTCACTAGGGTGGTAAGTAATGGAATTCTACCCAGGGTACGCCCTAAGTGAACAGACGTGGAGGCTATCCCTATTAACTATGCAATCTCACAAATCTTATGACTACTGCCAATTGCATATTGAGTGCAATAACTGTAGGCTTCATAAACTACTTTCTTTGCATAGATTGCTAACCCAAGAATGAGTCTGCAAACCTAGAAACATCGCTCCTTTGTTTCCTTCTTCAACTCACTGATGTGAGAATTAAAGGAGGGTACAATGGTGGCGATGAATGAATGTGGCTTTAGCTAGTCTGCAACTTGAGCCTGGGAGGAATTAATGGCCATAATTTTATACCACAGCTTCCTTTTTGTGTTCAATTGACAGAGGAGACCAAACATTTGGTTGAAAATTAGTGGTCAGCCTAGTTTTTTTGTGATTGCTCCAGACCCTTTTGCAATTGGCCATTGTGGCTCTCTCCCACTGGGGTGAACGATGTCTGGTTTTAAAAAGAGTGATTTTTATTCAGTATTTGGTCTTTGGTTCTCAAGTACATGGTATTAAGTGAGTGGTATTTGGCCTGCTTCGACAGAATTTGAGCCTTCCTTCCACTTTCCCCAATGCTTTCCACCAAAAACCAAATTCTTGATCCCTACGTAACTGTCACAAGCGAAACCAAGGGAAATCAACAAATTTTATTCAATTAGTGTTCCAACACAGCCCTGCACACTTAGAAAGGAAACAACCATGTGATAGCATTATTAGGCACAGATTCTATGATCTTACCTACACTTCACAACTATATATATTTCTCCACTGTAATTACATTGCCTACCCTTTCATGGAGAACAAGATTGGCTTCAATAGTATGCTTGAGGCTAAAATATATATGTGAACCAAGAGATTTTTTAACACAAAAAGTGCAGATACCAGGGGTAACCAAAAATACAGAGAAGGCAAACAATAGTAAGATGCAGGAATTACTGAGACCACAAGGTCAGAATGACTCAAAGCCAAGTTACTTGTACAATATTTGTAACAGGGAATCTCGGATATTATATATGAGTAGTTTAAAACAGAAAATGGACCTTAAAGTTTAAACATATACTATATGGCATTCCCTATGCTTCATTCTGGTAACCACAAATCCTCTTGTGCAATTGATAGGATTGAGGTTGAAAAGCTAGGATAAAATCCCACTTGAAGGCAGCCTTGAGACAGTTTTCTGATATGTTTAGCTCATGTGTATCTACAGAGTATGATTAATGGATGAGCCAAACAAAAATACAAACATTGAACTATATGTTGAGATTTAAAAGAAAGAAGGATCGAACCCTAAATACTGTAATAAACAAAAGAGGAAACAACACTAAGGAAACGCAGCATAAAACCCATAACAAGTGTGTTAGTGCTGAACCATAAGTATGCTAGAGAGAGAAGATCACAACCATAACAACCAAGAATAAAAGAGAGCACAATATGTAAAGGTGCCCATAGGCTAATTATGTGAATAAATAACAAAATAAAGAAAATGATCACTTTATGTGAAACAGAAATAAGAGTACTACTTTCCCCAAGAGGAGTTATGGGCCCACACAATTAATCATTATTCACTCGGTTGGATTTGTTACCCCATATTTTGTAGGGGTGACCAAATGGTTCTTGTACTTGTGATTTTTATCACAAACAATAGTTCCACAAAGGAGAGTGATGGATGTTTGCATCAGATGCACTTCTAGCATCGTTCAACTGACAGATCAGGATGACTTAATTTGATGGAGTTGGTGTCAGATGTGCTCCAGTGCTATGCCATGTGCCTTCTCCATATGACTAATCAAATATTGGAAGAAAAATAATCAAATTTTGGCCACATGATCAAGAAAATTTTCTAGAATGAACTCGAACTGAAATTCTAGAAACTATAAATTGAGTTGTTGCATGATCACAGAATCATTGCAAGAACTACCATTGATGCAGGAATTAGAAATGTTGTTTGAAACTTGAAAACATATTTGTGGCCTTGGTGCATTCTAAATAGAAAGGATTTATGTGGTTCTAAGAACAACACTCGTGTCCCCAAATTTTCCAAAGGAGATAAAAAACATAAAATGGATGCCAAATCTGCTGCAGGATCAGAAAAATTATGTCGGAAGCTACAGGAAAAATTAGAAACAATTAGCCTTGAAATCACACCAATAGTTCCTTTATTATGAAGGTTTTGGAAAGGTTGACACAGCTTTCCTTAACAAATCATAATCAACACATTATCCATGTCATGAAATTCCTTCGTTATGCCTCAGCAATCACCATGCAAAAAGTTTCTTTTAGACAGGTTGCTACAGAAAAAACAGGGTGCTATAGGAAAAACAAGATGCTATAGGAATATGACAGTTTTCTACAGGCTTCAAAGTGAGAAGATTTCTTGCAATGCATGATTAAACAGTATTTTTCAGAAAAACAAATATATCTATTTATACACACACACAAAATCATGCAAGCATGATATCCAAGATCTACTTTAAGTTGAAATCATATGCAAGATAAATAAGCAACGGGAAAAGCTTACTCTGATTTATTGTCCTGGTTTTTTTTTTATTCCTCTAGACCCTTTTGCAATTGGCCATTGTGGCTCTCTCCCATTGGGGTGGACGATGTCTGGTTTTAAAAAGAGTGATTTTTATTCAGTATTTGGTCTTTGGTTCTCAAGTACATGGTATTAAGTGAGTGGTATTTGGCCTGCTTTTACAGGACAAGGAGTTGAGAAGGCTTTACCCTCAAATGCAAGACTCATGTACCCAGAATGTTGAACATACACCAAGCATGGAACTCGAAAACTTGAAATTTTGCAGGTGCAGAGACAAGATTCCTTGTCCCATCTTCCTTTACCCAAAGACATAGGTGAACATGTTTAGTGACTACAACTGATGTTTTTTGGCCCAGGAAAACCCAGAAGTGTTCACTAGGGTGGTAAGTAATGGAATTCTACCCAGGGGACAGCCTAAGTGAACAGACGTGGAGGCTATCCCTATTAACTATGCAATCTCACAAATATTATGGACATTCCCAATGATCCTAGGTCATGATACTCATGGAGGTGCACCTATGAATCCCATTTCATTATCAACTATTCCTAATTTCCATAGAACAACTATCGAAGATACAAATGCTTTATTATTCGAACTCAATGTGATATATAGGAGATATGACTATATCACATATTTTCATAGAGGTCTTGTCAAGTGATGATTCTACATAGCGATAGCATCCAAATGCTCTTCAAAGAAGACTTCTCCAATAAGACATGTCCACAATTATCCAATAAAGCCCCAAGAAAGAGGGAAGTTTCCAAGGAATATCCACTTAGCAACAAATTCTCAATCTCCAAGGAAGATTACTTCACAAGAATATGTCCACATACTAACCAAGTTGGACCAAGATATCCTTGAAATGCAAAAATGTCCTCCAAAAGTGGGCACAAAATCAAAGGAAAGTCCCTAGAAGAGGGAAGTCCTCATTCAAAGAAAATATCCAAATGCTAATGCTTCACCAAGAGGGCCTCTATATTATAGATGTGTCCACATAACAATCAACAAAGAGTCTAAAAATCTCCCATGATGCAAAAACGTCCTTCAAGGAGGGCAAAACTTCAATAGAAGTTCATAGTAGAAGGATGCCATAACCAATAAATCATCACATGGTCTCCAAGAGGGGTTGCATCAATAGACTAAGGTATAAATTCTCCAAGTAATGAGAAGAGCCTCCTAATAGCTGAGTGCTGCAACAAAGACTAGCCCCAAGGGGCTGAAAACCTTCAGTTCTGCTTGCTGTTTGGATGATGAGGGGACTGTTCATGGCTGGTCACTGTTAAAACATGCCCAGATTGCTTAGGGACAGGGATTGATTGTTGTTCAGACTTTTTTGACTACCCAAAATTGTTTGTACTGCTGTTCTTGGGCACAGAGATGAGGTTTTGGGGTTGCTTTCATCCACATCATTTCCTGGAACTACCCAGATCTGTAAATGCTTGTTGTTTAAAGTTGGAATATACTGTAGAACTTCCCTAAACATGCTGAGACTGCTCTAGGATTGCTTCTTCAATGGCTACCATACTTCCCAAATTGTTGAGAAATGACCACACATGGTTTTGCTGTTGATTCATGGCTCAGATTTGCTGATGATTTAGGGCTGCTTATGTACCCGGACCTCATCAAAATATGGCTTAATTGCTGCTGCTTATGCTTAGAACAGAATTTCATGCTGATTTAAGGCCTCCGTTATAACTGATCTGCCTCCACCAACTGCACAGACCTACTGTCCAAGGCTTTCAGAGGTCCCAAAGTGCCCAAAATTTCTCCAAATGTGCCCAGAAGTGAGTTTTAAGGCTTCTCCTTGCTGGCCTAGGTTACACAATGCACCCAGATTTGATATTACAATTGTCCTTACCCAAAGACTAGAGTCAAGAATTTTCTTGCACACTTTTTAGTTTTAACATAATAAAATGTTTATGTTCAAAAGCATAATCTGAATTTTAACTAAGTAAATAATAACTCATTTTGGGGGATATTACATTGGCTCTCCATCTGAGTTCAATATCTAGGTTTTCGTATGTTTTTCTTTCTACATTTCATTTTATAGGAGCCGCCTTAGTGCAACCACTTTGTATTGGCATCTTGGTACCTAACAGTCCCATTGACCTACTTTTGTGGTCGTGTGTTGGACATTAATAAAATTATATTATCTACTAAAAACAACTATAAAGTCAAAGCAAGATAAATATTAAGCATTTATACTTGTTTTATTAATGAACATTGAATTCTTTAACAACATGATTAGCAATACAAGACTATGAACAAAAAGCAATATCAAATTCATTTGTAAACAAAACCTAAATGATAGTAAGAAACCATGGATACATGGTGAATATTTTAGAAACTTTTTCTTTAACTAATTAATAAAGAAACGATAGTTTAAAAATGGATGTAAAAAAATTTAAAATATAAAATATTTTAATTCTAGATAAAAGCTGCAAAATTTATATAGCACTGTTATCAATATGTTGTTAGGCATATGGAAATAATCTGCATTGGATGCAAGTCATTACCATATTGATAACATCGAATGAAAAATACCACCTCATAGAAAAGCACACTATTTGAACCTAGTGATCCATCCAGAAATGCTTTGACACCCCCAATGTGAAGCCATTGACTCAAACTGCACCCACTTGCTTTCAAAGTGCCCTATGAAAATACAAAAATAAGTAAATAAGACTCAAATTGTACCCACACAATTTCCATTCACTTCAAAGAGTCTATTATTTCTTTTCAATAAGTTAGCATTAAACATTATATATTATTAGTACAATTCAATAGCTTTCCTAATGAGCTCTTCATCACATTATCTAATGCAGAAGCTACAAATTAAATATTATTATTAGCCCACTCACATTTCATCTTACCTATCAAACTCATCATAAAATTCCATGTTGCAAGTTGGACCATGTTACCTCTTGAACTTGCACTCAAATGTGGTAGCCCTAAATCACAAAGTACAACTTCAAGGGAATCTAGGAAGGCTGTCCACTGTCACCAAAACAACTCTTTCGTGTTCCTTAGGCTGGTTCTCTTCCATCACAAAGTAGGGCTTCCCTGACTTAGGATTTTTAGAGCTTTCATTTAGGTTTTCACTGGTTGAAAACATATCTGTAGAGATTAACATGGAAACCTGTGTGTGTCTTTGTACTGAATGTATATTTAAGTCTTCAGACTATGTAGCTGAGTCCATCATCAAGAAAAAGTAATCTCAATGGAATATGAGAAATTGTTGACCAATAAATATAATTAATCCCAAGCTAGTACCATCAAAGATGAGGGTAGTCAACTCAGTTGATTAAGAATCTTGTTTAGTACCAATCCAAGAGTGTTAGCGTGCAATGGAAGCAAGGGTTAACTATGGTTATTTATGGTAATACTCCTGAAGCTATCAATAAGTGGATTCCAAGATTCACTCAAGACCAATTCATCATCTCTACAAAATTCTATGGATATTTTTCTATTTCCACTACTTCATGGATGCATCTCTTGTTGTAATCTTCTTCCATAGCAATCATTTTCACATCCCCCACACATATGATCATTTTATATTTTGAGAATGCTCCACTGCTACTAATTTTTTGGCTCTATCATATATGATGTCTAGGCAATGCTTCTTCAGTCTAACTGTTACCCCCTATTTGCATAGGGTGTTCACCTTATTTTTCAGAGGAATGCTGGCTTGATTCTTAGTTTTTCTGAGCATGAAGAAAGGAAATTGTCAGCATCCTGAGCATTTTATATATAGATCTGTGGCCAATCTGTGATTCTGGGTGGAAATTTCATCATTTCTAGATCCCTGTGGATAAACAACCAGCATGAGACAGCAGTAAGAGGCTTAAAACTGAGATCAGGGCACCACTAGGACTCTTCTAAGCATACCTCGACCCCCAAACAGTCTGGAAATGGCACTTTGGAAAACCTAAATCCTCATAACGGCCCTCATATCAAATCTAGGTGCATTGTGTAACCTAGGCCAGCAAGGAGAATCCTTAAAACTCACTTTTGGGCACATTTGGAGAAATTTTGGGCACTTTGGGACCTCTGAAAGCCTTGGACAATAGGCCTGTGCAGTTGGTGGAGGCAGATCAGTTATAACAGAGGCCTTAAATCAGCATGAAATTCCACTTTGAGCATAAGCAGCAGCAACTAAGCCATATTTTGATGAGGTCTGGGTACATAAGCAGCCCTAAATCATTAGCAAATATGAGCCATGAATCAACAAAAAAACCATGTGTGGTCATTTCTGGACAATTTGGGAAGTATGGAAGTCATTGAAGAAGCAATCCTAGAGCAGTATCGGCATGTTTAGGGAAGTTCTACAGTATATTCCACCTTTAAACAACAAGCATTTACAGATCTGGGTGGTTCCAGGAAATGATGTGGATGAAAGCAACCCCAAAACCTCATCTCTGTGCCCAAGAACAACAGTACAAACAATTTTGGGCAGTAAAAAAAGACTGAACAACAATCAATCCCTGTCCCCAAGCAATCAAAAAAAATATGAGCTGGTGAACCCAATTCCCAAGGAGAGGAAAAAACATAATCCCTCCTCACAAAAGAGCTCCCTGCCTTAACTCTCCCCCGATTTCCTTTTCTTCCAGACAAGGAATTTCATTCTTGTTAAGGATCTTGCATAATTTGAATGAATTGATTCAATAATTATTATCCATTAAGCGTATTGACACCAATAAATTCCTTAATACGTTATTAGGGCTTGAACCCATTTTATCTTTAACTAATTGTAAAGCTTTAATATTTGTTGACACCTTAGCTTCCTGGTCACAAAAGAGCTCCCTGCCATGACCCTCCCCGAGTTTTCTTTTCTTTTGGATAACTGACGAGTCACAGGAAATTTTGAAAAGGCAAAAAGATAATCTATTCAATTGCATTATGAGACTTTTGCCAAGAAGCATGATAGTAAGCGGGTACAACTCATCAATTAACAATCTCTCTTCATCATCATCCTCATCAAATTTGCTTCTGAAAATGGCATTCTCAAACAAATTTTCCTTACCTTGCGGCAACAACTCATCGATTAACAATCTCTCTTCATCATCATCCTCATCAAATTTGCTTCTGAAAATGGTGTTTGACAACTTCATGTATATGGAGACTCTCTTTTGAAAGGCGAGGAGGAGGGCGGTTGGGAACCAGGAGCATGAAAGATTTGATTTTAGGAGGGAGCACAAAGGAGGAGGGCGGTTGGGAACCTCCATCAATGGTGGCCATGACATCTGTAGAAGAGGCGAACCCGAGAACCCTAACGTGCAAGCTGAAACCCTAGCAGAGCGACTAAAAAATTTTGGTTATCCCCTATGTAAATATTTGCATAAGTTCAATGAATGGTCACAAAAATAACATGGCCATTTAAAATAACTTCCATAGTTTCAAAAAATAATAATTAATTAGTTTTATAATTTTTTTCCATGCTAGGGCATAACCACAAAAGATGTCCTCCACAATGTGAGCGAAAATATTCCTTGAGTAGCTGTAGGATCATGAGCAAGTGTGTGTAACAAAATGAAATGGATTGATCTTCTTTTATATCCTTTGAATCACTTGTAAGTGGACCAAAACTTAAAAGAACAAAATAATATTATTTTATTATTTTATCTTTTTTACTTTTACCTTTAGTGGTACTAAAGGTATTTTTGCACTTTCACTTTGACTCCTTAGTGGTACTAAGGGTCCTTATGTATTTTTTACTTTTACTTTAGCCTTCTTCAAGTGCCCTGTGGTCAAAACAAGTGGTCAAGGTGGTCCTTCTTCCCCACTCAAAGTACGTCATCATAAACAAAGAGAATTACTAATGCTTTTATCTCACACTCTATGTGACACCAAGATCGGGTACTAGGTGTCTTAACCAAGGGTAGCTAAGACTTGGAGAAGATCACAAAGCCCACAGATCGAGGGTCAAAGTGTCTCACATGCCCAGAATCGGTCTAGGGCTTATATTTATATCCTCGTAACAGACCAGGTGCATCAGCCATAAGTTGCATAATTTGACCCAAGGTCAAACACTTGGTAATAGACCAAGCGCCTCCATTCTCCCAAATAATGGCCCTCAGCCTTAAGCTGAGTCCCCCAGTGCTAGACTGGGTCATCTTCCTATTAACTGATCAAGTGCCTCTATTCAAAGAATGGCCACTCAGTTCTAGGTTGAGTCACCCAGTGCTGGACTGGTTCCACATCCTGGTCCCTAACCAGATGTCTTCATTCAACAGAATGGTCACACAACTCTAGGCTGAGTCCCCCAGCACTGGACTGGTTCCACATCCTGGTCCCTAACCAGATGTCTCCATTCAATAGAATGGATACTCAACTCAAGGTTGAGTCCCCCAGTGCTGGACTGGTTCCATATCCTGGTCCTTGACCAGATCATGTCCCCATTCTCTTAAGAGAATAGCTCTCGATGTTGCTCAGGAAAAATCAACACTGGTAGCTGACCAGGTGCCTCCATTCAATGAATGGCACTCAACTCTAGGCTGAGACCCCGAATCCCAGACTGGGTCAAATTCCTGGTAACTGACCAGGTGCCTCCATTCTCCCAGAGAATGTCCCTCAGCCCCAGGCTGAGTCCCCTAGTCCTAGACTAGGTCAAATTCCTGGTAACTAACCAGGTGCCTCCATTCAAAGAATGGCCCTTAGCCCCAGGATGAGTCCCCTAGTCCTGGACTGGGTCAAATTCCTGGTAGCTGACGAGGTGCCTCCATTCAAAGAATGGCCCTCAACACCAGGCTGAGTCCCCCAGTCCCAGACTGGTTCAATTTCCTGGTAGAGTGAATAACTGTCCCACATAGAGTGAATAATTGTCCTACATGGGTCATATTATTGTTGTTATAATATTTTTAATGACATGGATGGTTCTTAGGGCCTTTGTAAGGTTTAGGAATAAACAACGAGGATGTAGGCCCTAAAATATTCATCTTTATGTCTAGTGGACATGCACATGGTTCTATATCACCTCACATGTCTTGTAAATGGAATCTTTCACTTTAAACCAGGATATGGGTGCCATTACAATGTTTTTAGCATAGATTATGGGTTTTGGTTCCTTAACCATGTTGCACAAACTAAATCCATGGTATTTGCTATTATGCACGAAAGTAATCTTTTAGTGTTAATGCACCGAGAATGGGGCTCTAAATTGTCTTCGTAATTATCTTTCTATGCATAGGTTTAGAGTTTTGGAGGTAATATTGGTTGAGGATTAGGAATAAGGGATATGATTTCATAATGTTTAATAAAACAAATATAGCTTTGAAGTGACAACTATGATATAGGCTCCTCATCGGAGTAGCAACCACCTGGTGTAGTTCCCTACTGAAATAGATTGGACCTCTAATCCACACTATTTCAGGATGCTACCCCTCATTAATGGCTAGACAAAATCTATGTGTTTGGATACTACCCGTAAGAGGATCAAGGGATAAAAATGGATAGATATAATAGCTACCTAGTACAATTGCCCTTTGAAATAGAGTGGTTTTGGTTCACACTGCTTCGGGTGCTACCCCTCATCAATGGTAGGAAAATGTCTACATGTTTAAATACTACCTGTAAGAGGATTAAGGGTAAACTTGGATTACAACTTAGTACAACCCCAAATCTGGAGCACACTTGCATCCTCAAACAACTAATTGATAGAAAACTGCAAATTTAGAGAATTAATCTAACTTACAGGAAACCATTACGTATTACAGGAATTCATCGAGCATTACCAGAATTTATATTGAAAGGAATTTGATGGCACAACGTCAGATTCCTGAATCTTTTGTATGAAAATACCCTGGTTTATAAATGCACACTCTGTTTTGGAACAACGACCTTCAAATGAATCCCTAATCAACAGAAATCTGGGTACATCGCACCACCAACACGATTATGTGTAACTTCAACTGTAATCTGGATAAATTCCACAGATCGATTCAATGTCCAGAGCTACCACGATTTGCAATTGCTGAGACGAATGATTCTCTTTCTCAGTTATATTTTGAAATGCCATTCCTCAGTCATCAATGATTTGGTGTTCTCCTCAAGCTGTGATATTGGATAGTAGTTCTAATCTGAGCATTCTCCAAACGCTACACCTACGATCTGACCTAAGAATCTCCATAATCTAAAAAAAACTTTCATACATTAGTATCTTCCTCCTCTCTTCAGAAACCGATTGATCATCCCTGCATCGAGCCCCTCCTCGAAGGGGCTGCAGTCGGGCCGGCATATTGGGGGAAAAGGTTATGTTTTTTTTGTTTTTTGCATTTTCATTATATTTTATTTATTTTTGTTTATTTTATATATTTGTCTTTTATATGATTTTTTTTAAAAGACTAAACATTTCTTATTTTTTTACATTTTTTATTTTCTTAATTTTTTATTATAGAGTACTTGAGTCAGTTTCCTAAATTTTAGGAACCTACCATCAGGCACCTAGTTTCCATCAATGTATTATATCTGTCCTTTAAAATGATATCCATGTTGATGTAATTGTAACTTTGGAATCACACCGCAACATCATGCTTTTTTGAGTGTAGCCGCTCTGGTGGAAGCTAGGGTTTTGCAGGTTACAGGTTTACGATGTCGAGCAGCGTCTACTCCACCCCACAGCCCCAGTACTGAACTCCTCCTTTGAACCCTTCTGGTTACTGACCGTTTTTTGAACTGCTTGTTGGGGTTTTGCTATTGGGTTTGCGTCGTTCCTTGGGTTTTTTGGTTGTTTGTGTGATAATGATTGGTCTCTGCTAGCATTCGTTTTTGGGTTTTGTTGACTATGCATGCCCTTCAATGGGTCATAATCGGCGACTGGAGTCCATCCTCATGAGTTGAGGACTAGTACCAACCACCCTAAACAAGTGGGAATTGTACATATTAGCCGATTTTGACTTGGACATGCTTTCATCCTGTGGTTGAGTTGTCTATTGTCGTGTGTGATGATTTTTTATGATGCTAGAATTCTCCTTATCTTGGGGGTCTGTCTGTATTTTTCCTCCTTGACCACGTTCTTCCTTTGTCTGAAGACGGCTGTCGCTTTCTGGGTTTATTAGGGTTTTCCCTTAACCCTTTGCTCCTTCACTGTTTCGGGTTGTCTCTTTCTCCAGTTTTCTTACTTTTGGTTGACTTGGGTTTGATTGGGGTTGCTGACTCCGGCATTGATGAGTCTAATTAGTAAATGTGGATCAAACCCTACCTAGGGTTTGATTTTGGTTTGTCTTATATTTCAAGTATATTCAATCTGTAATGATTTGGTGGGCATTTGGATTTTTTAACCTGCTGTCATCTTCTGTTTACACCCTAACTAGGGTTGGTTATTGGGTATCCTGTTGTGTGTGAGGTTTTTTTACTGTCCCTTACTTGGATGCGTTGGCATTTGTTTTGACTGGTGGGTGCGGTTTTTTACTATCCCTTTCTTGGACGTGGTGGCATTTGTAATGGAGATCTCTGCTCGGACCTAATGTCAGAGACCCATGATGGGTTTGCTGACCCTACTACATACCAGGCCACTGCACGCTTCCGCCGACGTAGAAAGGCTAAGGCACTTAAAAAATTGGACGGTAAACTACGATATACTGTGGGTCGTGATATATATCTGGATAGGGTTGAAGCCTTGTGTGCCCGTGCACTTATAGGAATATTAGAGTACGTCTTGATGGAGAAAAAAGACTGGTTTGCTTGGGCTACCGAACATTGGAATCCTTTCTTAAGCTATGTCCCTGCTATTAGCCTTCTGGTTTGGGGTTGGATAGTTTTTGTGTTCCTGGAAGATGTGCATGCGACAGAGGTCCTAAATCGACCGTGGAGAGTTGGAAAAGGGTCGCTTGTTCTTGACCGATGGCATGTAAATTTTGATCTGGTGCGAGAAAGAATTCGGAAAAGGCACCTGTGGGCTCTTCTTCCGGGACTACCTTTTCCCCTCTGGAACCGGCCTTTACTGGAGGGAGTCGGAAACACTATTGGGCGCTTTGTGGCTTTGGAAGATGATTTTATGAACTCCTTCGACAAAAGGATGGCCAAAATACTCGTTGAGGTAGAAATTACGAAAGGGCTTCCTGCTGAAATCGAGATATTATGTCGAGAGCGACTATTTATTCAGCGTCTGTATTACCAAGGCATCCTGTTCAGGTGCAGTTTCTGTCGGGAAACGGGCCACCTACGATGTGCCTGTTCGTCCCTTCGCAGTGTGTCTGTTTCCTCAGATCATAGATCTCCATTTGTGGCTATACATACCAACTCACCTATCAAAATGCATTCTCAGGTATGTTTGGCTTCGTCTCCTCCTGACCCCTCTGTTGGTAATTTAAAAAATGCTTGTTCATTATTTGATGATGCTTCAGACTTGGACTTGGCACTGTTGGGCTCAGTGGATGTGAACCGTGGTTTACCTAAATCCTCAGTCGTTCCCCATTCTTTGGATAGTACTTCTCCTCGATCCTGTCTCCCTTTGGGCGATTCCATGACTAATCGTTCCCCTTTGTCTCTTGTGGATGATATCCATGGAACTCCTTTGTCCACAGATGCTCCCCTTCCATTGGATAGTTCTACTCTTCGATCTTGTCACCCTTCGTGTGATTCAGTTGTTCAGCCTTCTTCTCCTTTGGAGGTTTCTAAGGCAGCCCCTTCTCGAGATTCTAGTGCTGCTCCAACACTTTCTCCTCCTTTACCATCTCCCCCACCGAAAACTGTTCCTCCACTTTTCTCTGATGCATATTTCCCTCCTCTTGGCACATCTGGTACTTCGCCCTTAGTTTCATCTCCTCACAGCCCGACATCTTCTCTGTCTTTTACCGACCCCTCCCTTCAAAAATATCTAAGCATTTTTTCTAATATGACTCCTCTTTCCCCCTCGGTTCTTCCTCTCGATTCCATTCGCTTTGAGAATGTAACTATAAGGCGAAAAAAAAACCAGAACCCCTCTCGATGCGGTGGATGTTGTCCCGGCCCCTTATACTCCTCTATCTACCAGACTTAAAGCTGCGGCTCGTAAGTCTTCCTCTCCTCCTCAAAGGGTCCTTAGAGTTATGACCCCTCAGCAGATTGACTCCTAATGCGTATACTCACCTTGAATGTTCGTGGTTTGGGAAGTTTAGCCAAGAAAGAAACCTCCAGCTTAACGCACGACGTAGAGCATAATGGAAGGCGCTTTGGCCCAAGCAACCTGCTGGAAAATAAATGCGGACTGGCTTCGAATTGATGGCCTAGTCCCATCTGAGTGTTTGGAGCTTGCCACGTCCCTTGCAATATTAAATGCCCACATTAAATGAGGGAGGTTTGGTGAAGTCCAAAGGTGTGGGGGATGGCCCTATCAGCCTCCCCCGTGTCCATGTTAACTTGACAGGCACCCGCATTTGGGGGACACTGATCAAATTCTTAACCAAATGTTCATAATTTATTTTGTATATACTAGCTAAAACATGGTCCCCATCTAGCCATAAAGGATTAGGGTTGGAATTATTACTTAAGATAATGGCTTTGTTTGTTGTTATTTTAGCATTAAAGTCTCATAGCAAGAGTACATTGCCTTCATTTCTCATATTGTAAATGTCTTGTTTCAAGCCATTATGAGGACAATTTTTATTTAGATTGTTTTTCTTATAAAATGTATAATTAATATGTGCAAAATAACATATTTCTATACAAATATTCTTAGCATTAACATCTAAAATCTCCATTCATATGTACGAATTGAAAGGGTCTTTCTTGTAAATCCTAATATGATGGAAAATGCTTTATCTTTATTTAACAAGCCATGCTTCCAATCCCTCTATGGTAGGATCTCTTGTTCCATACCGACCACAAGACAAAACCTTCTACATTGGTGATCTTAGATTCTTCATGCTCCTAAGTTTCAACAAACAATATAATATCAATTCTACTCAAGATCCAACTTAACATGGGCCCTTTGCTCTCTGGAAAGCCACAATAGTTCCAAGAGAGCATCTAGAGTGCCTAGAATTCTTATTTATTATTATCTTTTTGGTCTCTATCCCTAATAATATTTTTCTTACTCCCAATTATTTCCCATTTCCTTTAATGGTTTTTTTCACCTTTTGAACTTCCTTTCTTAATTCATCTTGATCTTTTGGAATGAGATCTTTGTTTGTAAATATTCCTAACCCTTCTACACTAGGAGTTTTACTGACTATGCCACCTTTATGGTCATTACAACTTACCTTAACATGATTAACCGATCTTTATGCTCAATTATTACTCTAACGATTTTTTTGCCCCCATTACACCCTAATGGAGGATCCTAGCAAAACCTCACAACCAATATGAGATAACATATAAAATGAGATGAGGTTTTAAAAACCTACAAACTATTCCAAAACACTAAATATGATATATTCAACCATTTATTATTCACACACAAATCCACACAACACATCCCTTAAAAGAAAAGAAAAACGCTGATATCAACCCATTACCAATAACAATGTTTTACACCCATACCCTTACACAAATTATTTAACCACACCTCAATACAAGA
This sequence comes from Pseudotsuga menziesii, assembly GCA_001517045.1. Classification (NCBI taxonomy): domain Eukaryota; kingdom Viridiplantae; phylum Streptophyta; class Pinopsida; order Pinales; family Pinaceae; genus Pseudotsuga; species Pseudotsuga menziesii. Next base: position 79,522 of record LPNX010741857.1, on the reverse strand, counting down.
ACTATGAAATTAATAAGTTTAATATATAGAGTAGTGTATAAAATTAATATTATAAAAATTATCCTATATATAAATTGCAAGTGTTAGTTTGACTGATAAACAACTTTAAATAAAAGGTTATAAAAATCCCCGAAATTTAATCTCAACTAATCTATCTTTTATATATAAATTGCAAGGGTTAGTTTGATTTATATAAAAATTTATAAAAATCTTGAAATTTAATCTCGACAAATCTCTCCCCCATATATATAAATTTGCAAGGGTTAGTTTGATTTATATAAAAGTTTATAAAAACCTTGAAATTTAATCTCGACAAATCTCTTGCACAATGGTTTTAGCGCTGGCCATGTTCATTGATGATGCAGGTTTAATGTACAAAGACCTCATAGCAATCGATAGAATGGTGAGAAGTTACAATTTCCTTCTATGGACAAAATGAATTGAATTGTTTTGAAGGAAGAAAAGCAGACCAAAACGCTGGAGGCCCTTCGTCATATGGATTCATTATAGGAGGATAGGCATGGGATATGCCACTAAATTACTGAATGTTGCTCGTATTTTAAGGACTCGGTACAAAACACCCATCGCATATAACCGTAAATCTAGTCCTGTTTTATAGAAAAACCCACAACGATTGACTTCGATTGATTGATTTGGTCTGTCAAACAAAAATGTCTATCACATCTAGCTGCTTTCGCTCAGACACTAGTGTCTTAATTGAATATTCAAAATTTGGTTCGGAACCCAAATCCCGTTTCCATAAGACATCCTCAGTACCCAAATGGGATATTCGTTGGGAACACAAGAGGATATATTGCAGGCACCCAAAATGTTCCCCCGCACAAATAAATTTCCTCCTACAATCAAAGCCCAAGTGCAGAATCAAAACTCTGTGTGCCACAGGTTCTCCAAATTCCGAGAAAACTGTGAAGGAATTGCTCGAACCCCTTGTCCCCATTGCAACTTCTTTAATTGTCTTTGCATTAGTTTTGGGTGCTAGAGTCGCTGCAGCTTCTGCACTTCCTCTCTCAAAAATATTAATAGACAGAAGACTTATGCCCATCTTTTCCAATGTCTCTTCTATTGCATCGCCATCACCATCATCATCAACAGAGAATACAGTCTCTCCCGATAAGCTGGTTGCTGAGAAAGGCCTAGAAAAATTTTCTAATTCAGTCGAGGCAGAAAACGCACTACAACACAATGAAGAAGTACAACTAAGTCGACATACATGAGCTGTTGAAGCAATCTCAAGTTCACGAGTAACTGGGAAGAAAGATAATGAAGCAATTTTAAGTTCACCAACAACTGGGAAGAAAGATGATGATTGCAGTAAAATACACGTTCATCAGAGAGGTCGTTCTTCTTCAGGTCAGTATTACTAGCGTGTAACATTGGGGATTTTCCCGTCAGGATTTAGGGTTTAAGTAAGAGTGTCTGTTTTAACTTTTTTAGGTGGGACATAATCATGCTTGTAAAAAGCTGGACTGGATTACTAAGTTATTTGTTTTAAAGGGTGCTTGACCCTACTTTGTAAAACTAAGAGGCAATTTAATTTACCTGCTGTAGTGCACTGTAATTAAGTCTGTTCCTAAGTAGTAGTTGCTTCATATTTAAGGGTAAGATTCTATTTATATTCAGCTCCCTTCTCACTTCACTGCAGTCATAAATCTCTAATCCTCTGTAAATTCCCACAAGGAAAGAACAAACAGATTAAAATCTCTCTGTCTTCTTAAAGATACAAAAGTGCTTCAGAGGTCTGCCATTACTGTTATCTTATGTACCCATAAGGGTTTATTGTTTATCACTTGTGACCGATAAAATTGTCAAGGCGGAAACCCATAGGCATTTAGGATTTTATGTTATTTTTGACACCAAAACTTTCTTTGACCATTAGTAAAATATTACCGTCAAAGCTTTTTTGTTTTTTTTTAAATAGAGCAGCCGCACATGCATCCTTCACAAGCACTAGAAAAGTCTAAGCAAAACTCAAAAAACATGATGGCTTATTCCAAACCACTCGTCACATACAACCATGAACTTGCATAGGTTCATAATAAACATAGGTCCAGATAAACAAAAATCACAAGGGATCTGAGCATAAACACCAAATTTCTAAGCAAGCAACCTTTGGGGCTAGACCCCCAACCAGCAACTGGAGGTTCTGATATCTAAACCGCCATTCCAATAGTCCGCTCGCTGGAATAGATCTACAATCTACAGTGACTACAGTGAAGCGATGCTCGACTATGCGATTATCTTTTTTTCTTTTCAGCAATTTAAACATGAAAATAAAACACACAAACTGGATTCTATAACTACTATGACATTAAATAGAACTACAATTGCAAAGACATACACATCAAACCTTGGAAACCTGATATGGGAAAACCAACAAGAAATTAAGGACTGTGCCATTTTTTTTATGAATCCTATTTATGCTCAGAATGGGCGTGTTGATGAAGCTTACAAACTGTTTGAGAAGATGCCCGAGAGGAATCTAGTCTCTTGGACTGCAATGATTACATGATATGCACAGGATGGGCGTGTTGATGAGGCTCTTTCATCACTGCATGTTCTTTCATCGCTGCATGTAGAATCCATAAGAATATAAAGCTAGGGGAATTTGTTGCAGAATGCCTCATTGAATTGGATATCCAAAAAGCCACATATTGCATTTTTTGACACTGAGACATCAATAGGAGAGGTTATCGGAAGGATGTCAGGAGATACTATACTAATTCAAAATGCTATTGGTGAAAAGGTAAGTAGTAACTGCTATGACATCACTTTCTTTTAAGCAACCCAGCTTGGGTAAAAATGCACAAGTTTCATAGATAAAAAGTTCGTTAGCATGATATCTGATTGCCCACCAAATGAAAACAATAGACCCGAGACACATTTCTCTAGCTAGCCATCCAAGAGATCAGCTTCATCACCCTATACACTGCATCAGCTGCCTCTTTGTAGTAGTAAGATGCACATTTCGCAGATGCAACCATGCTAACCTACATGCTTTAGCTGCATCAATGAAATTGTATTACATTACAAGATTATTCAGTTTCTACTTCAAAGTTTCAACCATGTGTAATCCTGGTCTTTTATTTCGCATACAAACAACATAATCCTTTCTATACAGCAATGACCTTATGGTCCATAAACTGTCCTCTATAAAAATTTGTCATCCTAATTGACGAGTATTAGATATCTCTACCACAAACGATACTTATGTTCCAGTTAATTCATTTCTCCTTACCCATGTTGGTTACAGAAAATTATAAATTTTGAAGGCAAGTCAATAAATGTGAGCACATTGAAAGGGTTTTGTAAGGATAGGCATTGCTGACATGGCACTCTTTCACCTACAAAACTGTTATTATCAGTAGGTAGAATGTTTAATGAAATCTAAAGTCAAAAATAAACTTTCTATGTAATGGAAAACTATTCATAAGATCTTTATGCGATTAATTGGAGATTTGATATTCATGAGATTAGGGAAAACATTCACACATTATTTGCCAAAAATGTTGAAGCAATTCTAATTTGCACTTTCCATAGAAGAATGTACAATAATTTTTATCATATGTAAGGATTGGCACTCTTTGGCTTACAAAACTATCCTTATGAGCACGTAGGATGTTTATTGAAATATAAAGGCATAAACAAACTTCTCTATAATGGAAAAACTGTTCATAGGATCTTCTTTATGCCTTAATGGAGATACGATATTCATGAGGTTAGCAAAAATATTGAAACACTATTTCCCAAAAGTGTTGAAACAATTATATTTTGCATCTTCCACAAAAGAACATACAATGACCTTTATTATATGTTTGTGTTTCCTGTTGTTTGTTCAGGTTGGGAAATTTATCCAGCTCATGTCCACATTATTTGGAGGTTTGGTTGTTGCTTTCATCAAAGGATGGAAACTCACCCTGGTAATGCTATGTATAATTCCCCTTCTTGTAGCAGCGGGTGGTTCCATGGCTATGTTAATATCAAAGATGTCAAGCCGAGGCCAGCAAGCATATGCAGAAGCAGGCAATGTTGTGGAGCAGACCATTGGTGGAATCAGGACGGTAAGTATTTGATCAACAAATCAAACCATGAATTGTCATATCATAAAGCAAGGTTTCTTTTGAGGTCACTATGTATTCATATTGGCACAAGTTGAATTGTATATACTCTATTCAGCTTAATAACAGGGATTAGTTACATTTTAGGTTGTATCTCTCACCGGGGAGAAGAAAGCTGGGACAGACTATGAAAAGTCCCTTAATATTGCTTATGAGGCTGCTGCTCACCAAGGGTTGGCAGCTGGTTTTGGTGTTTCATTTCTCCTATTTATTATGTTCTGCAGCTATGCATTGGCTCTTTGGTATGGATCATGGTTAATTATTAATGATGGGTATTCTGGCGGCAGTGTGATTAATGTCATCTTTGCAGTTCTGACTGGAGGCATGTAAGTTGAATCTGCATTGTGAAGTGCAGTATGGCCTCTTCATAAAGAAATTTAACTACATGGATTTTTCACGTATTCAAAGTAGATAAATTCATGTTGATTAACGAGAACAAAATAATAAATATTTGCTGGATTTCAGGTATCTGGACCAGACATTGCCATGTTTAAATGCCTTTGGAGCTGGACAAGCTGCAGCTTACAAAATGTTTGAGACAATTGATAGGAAGCCAGAGATTGATGTTTATGATACAAATGGATTGGTACTTGAGGATATTCAGTGGGATATCGAGCTTAAAGATATACACTTCAGGTATCCTGCACGAACTGATGTTCAAATATTTTCTGGGTTCTCATTGGAAATACCCAGAGGTTCCACTGCAGCTTTAGTTGGAGAGAATGGAAGTGGGAAGTCAGCAGTTATAAGTCTTATAGAGAGATTCTATGATCCACAAGCTGGTGAAGTGCTTATAGACAGTGTCAACATCAAACAATTTCAACTTAAATGGATAAGGCAAAAAATTGGACTTGTAAGCCAGGAACCAGCCCTCTTTGCGACCACTATTAAGGAGAATATTGCATATGGTAAAGATGGGGCTACTTCAGAGGAAATAAAGGCTGCTGCAGCACTTGCTAATGTGGAAATATTTATTAGAAATATGCCTTAGGTTTGTAGCAATAGATCTTGTTTATTGGCAATTGCTAATAATCCTCAGTGTGAAAATGCTTTCTTTTGCACATGGATTTTGTGTATGCTTAAAATCATGGTTTATATTTCTAGGGTTTTGATACACTGGTCGGAGAGCATGGTACCCAATTATCTGGAGGCCAAAAGCAAAGGATTGCAATTGCTAGGGCTATTTTAAAAGATCCCCGAATTCTCCTCCTTGATGAAGCTACTAGTGCCTTGGATGCAGAGTTTGAAAAAGTGGTTCAAGAAGCCCTTGATAGAATTATGATAAATAGAACAACAATTATTGTTTCACATCGTCTAACTACTATCAGAAATGCAGATATGATTGTTGTGGTATAGCGTGGTTCCATTATTGAAAAGGGTAAATTTTTACAGTAATTTTGATTCTTTACTAACGAACAGCAAAGAAATCAAAATCTAATGGGAATCACTTGATTATAACTAAAATAGTTTTTCCCCATTTCTTGTGCCGTTGATCTTAACAAGTGTTTAGCTATGAAATTTGTAAACATGTTCTCCATTCTTCATGCTACAAATTTTAATGTCTTTTGCAACAAGCTTTGTGAAATGGCTCTTCTTTGTTACCTGTGGCGATATATTAATGTATCTGAGAAATGTCATTTTTAGGTTCACACTCTCAGCTCATTATGAACCCTTCTGGGGCATACTCCTAGCTTATACGTCTGTAGGAAATGCATCAATCAAAAGAAAAATATGCAAATGATCCTGATCAAATGGAAATACATTTGCATGATTCCAAGACCATTGGCAGGGTTAGTAGTCGAAAGTCATATCTTAGACGGTCTATAAGTAGTGGATCATCAGGAGTTGGTGGTAGTCATAATTCTGTTTCATTTTCCTTGCCTGGTGGAGTTGGTCTCCATGAAGATGTTCAAGTAGATGAAAGCAAGCCAAAGAAGGGCTTCATGAATTGGTTTTCGCCCAAAAACCAGGGAGATGTGGAAGATGGCCAGTCAAAAGTTTTAAAAGATGTTCCTGTTTTATGCCTAACATCTCTTAACAAGCCAGAGGTTCCAGTGTTCATATTGGGATCCATTGCAGCAGTTGTCAATGGGGTTATATTTCCTATTTTTGGTCTCTTGCTCTCAAGTGTTATTGTGAGTTTCTATGAACCTCCACATAAGCTTCGAAAAGATGCCAGTTTCTGGGCACTCATGTATTTAGTTTTGGCAGCTACATGCCTCATCGTTGGACCAACACAGATGTACTGTTTTGCTGTTGCTGGCGGTAGGCTTGTGCGACATATTCGATCATTGACATTTAACAAAGTTGTATACCATGAGATTGGATGGTTTGATGATAGTGAAAATTCAAGGTCAGTAGATGGACAAACCTCTTGCTGTTTTGGTAATAGGAGGAAAACACTCTTAAGGGTAAAAACTAAATAGTGTTTTTTTGGGTAGACATTAGATATTCCTTATAACTCCAAATTTCTATTTTCAGTGGTGCAATAAGTGCAAGATTATCAACAGATGCTGCAACTGTGCGTAGCATGGTGGGAGATGCTTTGGCGCTTGTTGTTCAGAATATTGCAACAATCATTGCTGGTATTGTTATAGCTTTTTCAGCGAACTGGAAGTTGGCTTTTTTGATATTAGCTCTCGTGCCTTTGCTTGGTGTTCAAGGTTGGGTTGAAACAAAGTTCCTGCAGGGTTTTTCTGTTGATGCAAAGGTTAGTAATATCATTCACTTGAAGAACAGTGTACAGGCTGCATATTGCTAGTCATGGTTAACAAATTATATCAGAACATGTATAATTAGACAATTTTATCAATTGTGGTTTATAGTTTAATGCAAGTCAGGCTCTCAACTGTAGACAAGGAGGATTCTCCATTTCTTAAAGATATTTAATTATTTTGAAATGTCATTACTAATTGAAAGGGGTCACATTCCAGGCGATGTATGAGGAAGCCAGTCAAGTTGCAAATGATGTTGTTGGAAGCATTTGAACTGTTGCCTCCTTTTCTGCAGAGGACAAGGTGATGGGCCTCTACAATGATAAATGCTCTACTCCCTTGAAAAGTGGAATTCGTCAGGGAATTATAAGCGGAATTGATCTTGGGATAGGAAATTTCCTATTGTTCTCAGTATATGCAATCATCTTTTGGGTTGGGTCTCGGATGGTTGAAAAAGGAGAAACGACCTTTAGCAAAGTTCTCAGGGTAAATACTACTCAATATAGTTTTCATATCTGAATTTTTTTTTAATGCGAATGCGATTGCTTACCATGTGATATTGGAATGGCCAAAGTTACTAGATCTGTCAAAAAATTGTACAATATTCATATGTTTACTTCTTCAAAATTCAGTTGAAGTAGTTGCAATTAACTGCAATGATGTGTTCTCTAAAAAATGTGTTTTCCATTTTTGTTTCAAATACATGGTATATCTTAATCTCATTGTATTGCTACCTGGTAAGATATCATACTGCAGTGTAGTTCTCTCGACAACTTACTTTGCTTAGCCAAGTAATAATAGGCTTTTTACCATCTTGCTGGAGCTAGATTTGAATGCTGAAAACGTTTGTCTCCTTGAAAGACTCATACTCCTATTTTGTTGGAATCATATGTAAGCAACTGGATTTGTAAATGCTCCAACCTCTTAGAATTGTCACCTACTCATTGATACTTTTACTCGTTCATGAATTCAACCTATTCATTCATCATCATAGGTAGGTGGTTTTCCAAAGGGTGGAAAATCATAAATGGATAGGATGAATTTGTAAATGGTCCACCAATTTATGATTTCAACCTAGTCATTCATTCGTCCTAAAGGAGTCCGCATATTCAGGAATTTCATTGGAATTTGGATCACATCCTTCTTACATGCTTACTGGGCTACCTTGCTAGTTTGCCCGGTAACAACTAGCTATAAGGCCATTGTTACCATAACCTACAACATCCAATACAAA
>LPNX010741857.1:55888-71101 GCA_001517045.1 Pseudotsuga menziesii | reverse complement strand
GTTGTGTTCACCTGTATATGCAAGATATTCTTGCTCTAATCTTTAAAATCAGTTCAGAGCTCTGCAATTAAATACTTTAGGATGACAAGTACGATTTAGACATACAGTGAATAATGTCAAATTGGCACTCATCTCATTTAAATCTACAGTAGCTAGTTGATATCTTGTCTTATGTGTGCTCTTGTAAGTTCCTAACTATTGTTAACCCCATGGAAGTTATAAAAATCATTGGAATGACTGGCTTTGAGAAACTAGGTTTTGGAAGTTTGATCTTGGACATGATTAGCCCTGCCAAGCCATCCTTGGGATTTGGGTGTTTGGCTATTGGTGTTTGGGATTACCACTTGTCCACCTCTATACTGGCCCTAGTGAATAGCATTTAACATTGCATGGGGGCAGTGGGTGTACTATGTTTGATCAGGTCTGTTGGTTGATTTTTGATAAGTGCTTTTCATAACCTAGCCTTCTCTCTCCCTTGTAGCATCTTCTTGCATTTTCGTTTTGAGGAGTTGAGAGCTCGACCCTTTGCACATTCAGTTAAGTGATTTCTTGGCCATGACTGTTAGCCTGGGTTGTAAGTGTTTTTGTTGACTGACTGTTGGCTATTGAAAATTTGTAACTGCATCCAAATTGTGTGTTCAACGATGTTTGGATAAAGGTAGACTCATACCTTCCTCTATGTTTCCTTTTTGGTGCATTGTTTTTGGTTGATGGGTAGGAATTGTTGTTTGGTTGAGTGACTCTGCCTTGTGTTTTTCTTTCCCTTTGTTACATTTGAGCTCTATCACTGTTTTGTTATTGTTGCTTTCACTTGTTCGGTCACTAACGTATGAGGCCAAGTTGTTCTTTGGCCAGTCTGTTTGCAGGGTTTGATGTTGCTGTTTAAGCCCTTGACCCTTTGCATGGCTCAGAGTCTAGACTGTGAGCTGTTAATGCACAGTAGGAGGAATTGTTGGTTATCTGTTGGTTGTCTGTGGTCGATGCTGGAATTTGCATGATTTATTTGTTTGAACAACTCATTGTGCTATATCTATTGAGCATTGTTTTCCATGGTCATCTTGGGATTAAGGGCATCTGATTTTACTACTTATTGCTAAGACTTGGTGATTGACAACCTTACTGTTGTAACAATTTAGATAACAACAACACACTCTAAATTTGACTATTCTGAAATTCCTTAGAGCAAAAACAACTTCTGTCGCACACACAATCACTTGCTAATCAAGTTTCAGTAAATACTTCTGTTCTGAAAATCATTCTATTCCTAGAGGATCATCTCTAACAAAAAACACTAACTTCAAAATCCCAGGTACGTGTCACAAAGCAACATAGACTTTCTAGAGGGCGTTCATGTTTCCTAGCTTATTATCATTTGTCCCAAAAACACCATTTAATTCTAGAAATATTAAACTTGTTGTACAATACCACCTAGCAGATTCAATGCCATCTGGTTTTCCTTCCTTTCACAGTGCCATCTTGCCCTCATAACCTTGTACCTTTTACAAAATTTGATGTTGAACCTGTACTATTTCTTGGATTTCTTTCTTTTATGTCTGTCTACAGCGACAATGTAGAAATAAACTCGAGAAGCCAGGCTACGGTGAGATCTGTTTTCTCAAAATCCCCTTAGTACTGTAACGAGACCTGCCTACCCTGCCAAAGTCATTCTTAGATCAAATTAATTTTATCTCCTTTTTTATGGTCTCTATATGTGATTACATCTCTGTGATGCAATTTACATGATCTGCCAAGAGATCATGGCACCTGTAGTCACTGGAATCGTGGTTAAATCTTATTGCATGTATGCAACTGGTGTATGACTCTCATGGTGCATATTAAAAGCTATGAAAGCATGGGTAAATCTTGACCATGTTCTTCATTTTTCTGGAATTTCTACTATTGATGGTAGACTTTGAACTTTACAAAATATGCTCACTGTAATATCGATATAGGAAAGTAGACATTCAGACCTGTTGCGACCTGATATGCTGCTAAATTGAGGAGTTTTCATTGGGCCAACAACTGTGATCTTGTGGTGTATCCACATGATAAAAGTAAGCTCATCGAGGATCAGCCACCACCTTGGTATTGACCATGAAACTACTGTGTGAAGGAATGATGACATGCTGCGAATTGGAGAGTGGAAGTATTTCCCAGCCACTGCGTGGAAATTCAAAGCTACTATCGACATGGAGGAGGTTTACTAAACTGATTGGATGGAGTACTCTCAATGGTAGTAAGCCTGTGCTAAATTGTAGTCTTCACTCTTCGATTTGTGTTAGTAATGGCTAGTTAGCATCATTTACTCTTTCCGAAGTGTGAAAAATTGATTGGAAAGAATTACAGTTTATGGAGTCATAAGATACTAACCATTATTGAATTTAGACATCTTGAACAAACCATCTTAGGCATAGTGGAAAAAATCGGCATCAACAAAAAATCAGTGAGGGTCTAGAAAACATCTTCTCGGCAACATCGGCGAAAAAATCGGCAAACCGCGACAAGCATTAAAAAATGCAAATTTTGTACTTCAATAGGGTCAAAATTAGCTTTCCGATTTTCCCCTATTTGCCAAATTTTCCCGTTTTTCCCTGATCTTTCCCGATTTTCTGCCGGTTTTTCCTCGATTTTCCCATTTTTTGCCGATTTTCTCGATTTATTTATTTATTTATTTTTATTTTTTTCTGATTTTCCCGATGTTCGATTTTTTGAAAAATCAAGATTTTTTCGGGCCGAAAAATTGACAACCAAGAAAAATTGCACTTTTTTCCACTATGATCTTAGGTAAAGAATACAGACCAACAAATTATCCGAAAAACTATGATAAAAGACATAAAGAGGCACTTATGCTTCTCAAACTGTCAGTCGCAGTTACATTAGTTCCAGAAGTAAGAAATTCCATTGTAGCACCTATATTGTGGACAAATCTCCAAAATAAGTATCAAGCATCATAAGTTGGGTGGTCATTGTATTTTAAAAATCTTTTGTTTTAACGTTTCCACCAAGTTACAGGAAGGAGGACCAGTCTCTAAATATTTATTGCACTTGAAGGATCTTAATGATCAATTTTTTGCTATTAAGAAGCTGGTGGATGATGAGGATATGGTTGCTTTGTTGATGCAAAGTTTTTCACTGTCCTTTGATTCATTTGTTGAGTCCTTACATCTACTTGGGGAGAACCAACAACTTACATTTGAGAAGTTATTAACACTTTTTTGTACAAAAGGAAAGGAGGCTAGATCAGATAGAAGCGTCAAATCCATCCACTATAATGAGTGCATTAAGTGCAGAGTTCAAAGGCAAAGACAAAAAAAAATGCTAGCAATGTATCAAAGAGAACAAATTCAGATGTTATTACTGCAATAAGCCTAGACACTTCGAGAGATATTGCTAAAAAAAAATATGACTTGGCACGTGGTCAAATGAAATCAAGGCATGCAAATGTTGCCGAAAGAGGTGAAGAAGAAGCAGTGGGTGATTTTGCATTTGTGGCATTACATAATCAATCAACTAAGTCTATAGCTTGGTATTAGACTCAGGTGCATCTCACCGCTACAAGTGTCACAGAAACTGGTATGTAAATTTCATTAAAGATAAGAGTAATAGTGAATCTATTGCTTTGGGTGATGGATGGACTCACTATGTTAGAGGATGTGAGGTTGTTCATGTCATATTGAACAATACTTTAACCTATACTTTCAAAAACGTTCGATATGTTCCTAACATGAGCAAAAATCTCGTGTATTAGTGAGATAACTAGGAGCCCTAATATTTTTGTAAATTTTCAAGGAAGCAAATATATGGTCACTACTCTCGTGATAACAAAGTGACTATAGTTTGTATTGGTGAAAAAGGGTTGTATACACTGGTTGATTCTAAAAACAACAAAGGCACATGCACCAACTGTGGTAGAGAATACAAATGTACTCTGGCATTAAAGTTATGGACACCTAAGTTATCAATATTTATTTGTACTTAATAAGACTAATATGGTGGATGGTCTTCCATCCATTCAGGATTGTTAGAGGTATGTGCAGGATTGTTAGAGATACGTGGAGGCTGTCAGTTATGAAAACAACATTGGCTTTCATTTGATACTGACAATAAAACATGGAAAGCCAAATGAGTTTTGGACCTAGTACATGTTGATTTGCATGGTCCAATGAAAACACTTACAATATATGGAGATAAGTAATTCCTATTACTGGTTGATGACTATTCAAGGAAAATTAGGGTTTATTTTATGAATAATAAGTCAAGTTGTTGTTCAAATTTTGTAACATGAAAAGCTTTGGTAGAGAAACAAACAAGTAAACAAGTGAAAGCATTAGGATATGATAATGGAGGTGAGTTTGTTTCAACTTAGTTCAAAGAATCTTGCAAAAGGGAAGGCATACATAGGCGGTATACCACTCCATACACTCCACAACAAAATGGAGTCATGGAAAGGAGGAATAAGATAGTTGTGGAGATGGCAAAGTGCATGGTGCATAGCCAGAATGTACCATAGCCATACTGGGAAAAACCAGTGAATGTTGTGGTTTACATCCTTAACAAAACTCCTTGTAAATATTTGTAGGATATCACTCCTAAGGATTCATGGTTAGGTAGAAAACCTTTTGTAAGAGATTTTTGTATTTTCAGTTGTATTGCTTTTGCAAATATTCCCAAGGAAAAACGTCCCTAATGAATAACTGGATGTTTCTACGAACAAAATTGTGATTAATAGAGATGTTGTAGATGAGAAAATATCATTCTTCTATAATGATGGTAAATCTATGGATAGTACTAAGTAGTGTATGGGAAATTGTTGCTCATTCAAGAACAAGTTCTGGTGTTGAAATCAAACAAGACTCAAAGCCGGAAACATCATAGGAGTCAAGTTCCAAGGAGGGGTTTGGTGAAGAAGAGGGGGATTCTCAATCTTCACAACAGAGAGGGATTCTTGATATTCACAGCAAGACCAAGAGGGCCAACAAAGGAAATGGAAATGGTATTATACCATGATGGAAGGATATTGAGAAGATGAGTTGCCAAAGGCACTAGAAGGAAAGACTACATGATTGAGGAAACAAATTGTGCAAGGCAGTGAGCAGATAAATTTTTCTCTAACTTCTGTTTTTTTGTTCTAGGTATTTGAACCTAGCACATTTGAAGAATCCAAAGGAAAATTTGAATCAGAGGCTGCCATGAAAGTGAAATATGATGCATAGATGAAAAGCAAGACTTGGGTCTTGTCCACATTGCCTCTAGGGAAGAAAGCACTTGGTTGTAAATGGATTTTAAAAGTCAAATATAAACTAGATGGTTCTTAAGACAAATACAAAGCTTGTCTTGTTGCCAAAGGATATGCACAAGATGAAGGGGTGTACTATGAAGAAATATTTGCCCCCACAACGGAAATGGTAACTTTTCGACGAGTTATCTCCATTTCTGCTCATTCTGGATGGAAAATATACAGATGGATGTTAAAAGTGCCTTGATGTAACCGCAAGGATTTCATTTTTTTGGAAAGAAACATTTGGTTTGTTGGTTGGTAAAGTCCTTGTATGGATGGTAAAGTCCTTGTATGGACTCAAGCAGGCTCCTCAAGCCTGGTATTTCAAACTTGATCAATACCTTAGAGATTCTAGAGTTAGAAAAACCTATTATGAACCCACTTACTACGTCAAAAATAGTGACGATGATATATTGATCTTATTTTGTCTATGTTGATGGTCTTCCCATCACCAAAAGCAGTGCCAACAAGATTCAACAGGTAAAATTTGATATTTGATCTATTTTTGAAATTACTGATTAAAGCATGCTTCATTATTGTTTAGGTGTAGAATTTTTGAAATCTAAGCATGCTATATTTTTATCACAAGTCAAGTATGCCAAAGCACTCTTCAAAAAATTCAGAATGACTGAATGTAATCCTACATCTACACCTATGGAAGTTGGCATAAAACTCTCAACTTACACGGACTCACCACTAGTCAACGAGTCATTGTATTGGAAAATGGTTGGTAGTTTGATTTATCTTACTACCACCGAATCAGATCTATGTTTTTAGTGATTTGTCTTTTTCTCAATTCATGTCTAATCCTGAAGAGTTACATTGGCAAGTTGCAAAATGAGTCCGTCAATATTCAAAGGGACCCTTGACTTTGGTATTCTATATCAGAGATATGTTGACTCCATGCTAGCAGGGCATATTGATTTCAATTACGCTGGATCAGTTGATACAAGGAAGTCAGAAACAGGTTATGTGTTCACTCTTGGTTTAGGAAGGTAATTTCATGGCAAAGTAATCTACAAGCTATAGTTGCCTTATCCTCCATTGAAAAAAAATACAAGGCAGACTTCAGTACAGGTTGTGAGGCAATGTGGTTACGAAGAATATTGGTCGATCTTCAACTTGACCAAGCAGTGATAACCTCACTTTTCTGTGACAATTAGAATGCTCTCAAAATGGCAAAAAATTCACTCTATCATGCCATAACTAAGCATATTGAAGTTCATAACAATTACATCAGATAGTTGGTTGACAATAAAGACATTTGCCTTTATTATTGTCCTACAGCAAAGCAAATATGACATAATGACAAAACCACTTGGTAATGATAAGTTCACTCATCATGCTATGTTGTTAAAAAGAAAGCTAACTCTAGCTATATTTTCATAATGGTGTAATGAGCTAACATATAAGCTTTCACTCATAGTGCCATGTTAGAAGAAAAGCTAACTCCAATTAGATTTTCATCATGGTGTAATGTATTTGATGACAATGTGACAGTGTTAGATGGAAAACTACTTTATGAGAACTAACACACATTAGCTTTTACTCATCGTGTAATTTTTTAAGAATGAAAGCTAACTCCAGCTAGATTTCCATCATGGTGCATTGTGATTGATGACAATGTGGCTGTGTTAGATGAAAAACTACACTATGAAAGTTTACACACATTAGATTTCACTCACTGTGCAACAATTTAAGAATGAAAGCTAACTTCAGCCAGATTTCCAACACAACCCAATGTGATTGATGACAATGTGGTTGTCTTACATGGAAAACTACCTTATGAAAACTAACACACATTAGTTTTCACTTATCGTGCCATGTTGTTAAAATGAAAGCTAACTCCAGCTAGATTTCTATCATGGTGTAATGAGCTAACTCACATAAGCTTTCCCTTATAGTGCCATGTTGTTAGAAGTAAATCTAACTCCAGCTAGATTTCTATCATGGTGTAATGAGCTAACTCACATAAGCTTTCCCTTATAGTGCCATGTTGTTAGAAGTAAATCTAACTCCAGCTAGATTTCCATCATGGTGTAATGTATTTGATGACAATGTGGGTGTGTTAGATGAAAAACTACCTTATGAATACTAACATACATTAGCTTTACTCACCGTGCAATGTTTTAAGAATGGAAACCAACTCTAGCTAGATTTCCATCATGGTGCATTGTGATTGATGACAATGTGGTTGTGCTATATGAAAAAATATCCTATGAAAGCTTACACACATTAGATTTCACTCACCATGCAACGATTTAATGATGAAAGCTAACTCCAGCTAGATTTTCAACACGGTGCAATGTGCTTGATGACAATGTGATTGTGTTAAATGGAAAACTACCTTATGAAAACTAATACACATTAGCTATCACTCATTGTGCCATGTTGTTAAAAGGAAAGCTAACTCCAACTAGATTTCCATCATGGTGTAATGAGCTAACAAATAAAAGATTTCCCTTATAGTGCCATGTTGTTAGAAGAAAAGCTAACTCCAGCTAGATTTCCATCATGATGTAATGTATTTGATAAAAATGTGGCTGTGTTAGATGGAAAAATACCTTATGAAAACTAACCGACATTAACTTTATTGATTGTGCAATGTTGTAAGGACGAAAGCTAACTCTAGCTAGATTTCCATCATGGTGCATTGTGATTGATGACAATGTGGTTGTGCTAGATGGAAAACTACATTATGAAAGCTAACACACATTAGAATTCACTCACTGTGCAATGATTCAAGGATGAAAGCTAACTCTAGCTAGATTTCCATCACGGTGTTATGTGATCAATGACGATCTGGTTGTGTTGATGGAAAACTACCTTATGAAAGATAACACACATTATCTTTCACTCATCATGCCGTGTTGTTAAAATGAAAGCTAACTCCAGCTAGATTTGTATCATGTTGTAATGTATTTGATGACAATGTGGCTATGTTGGACAAAAAGCTACCTTATGAAAGCTAACACACATTAGCTATTACTCACCGTGCAACATTTAAAGAACGAAAGCTAACTATAGGTAGATTTCCAACATGGTGCATTTTGATTGATGACAATGTGGTTGTGCTAAATGAAAAATTACATTATGAAAGCTAACACACATTAGATTTCACTCATCGTGCAATGATTTAAGGTTTAAAGCTAACTCCAGCTAGATTTCCATGACGGTGCAATGTGACAATGACGTCGTGTTAAATAAAAAACTACCTTATGAAAGATAACACAAATCAGCTTTCACTCATCGTGCCATGTTGTTAAAAAGAAAGCCAACTCCAGCTAGATTTTCATAATGGTGTAATGAGCTAACACATATAAGCTTTCACTCATAGTGCCATGTTAGAATGAAAGCTAACTCCAGCTAGATTTCCATCATGGTGTAATGTATTTGATGACAATGTGGCAGTGTTGGATGGAAAGCTACCTTACGAAATCTAACACACATTATCTTTTACTCACCGTGAAATGTTTTAAGAATGAAAACTAACTCCAGATAGATTTCCATCATGGTGCATTGTGATTGATGACAATGTGGCTGTGTTAGATAAAAAACTACACTATGAAAGCTTACACACATTATATTTCACTCATCGTGCAACGATTTAAGGATGAAAGCTAACTTCAAGTAAATTTTCAACACTTCACAATGTGATTGATGACAATGTGGTTGTGTTACATGAAAAACTACGTTATGAAAGCTAACACACATTAGATTTCACTCATCGTGCCATGTTGTTAAAAGGAAAGCTAACTCCAGCTAGATTTCCATCATGGTATAATGAGCTAACACACATAAGCGTTACCTTATAGTGCCATGTTGTTAGAAGGAAAGCCAACTCCAGCTAGATTTCCATCATGGTGGAATGTATTTGATGACAATGTCGCTATGTAAGATGAAAAACTATTTATAAAGGCTAACAGACATTAGCTTTACTCACCATGCAATGTTTTAAGAACGAAAGCTAACTCCAGCTAGATTTCCATTATGGTGCATTGTGATTGATGACAATGTGGTTGTGCTAGAAGAAAAAATACACTATGAAAACTTACACACGTTAGATTTCACTCACTGTGCAACGATTTATGGATGAAAACTTACTCCAACTAGATTTCCAACACGGTGCAATGTGCTTGATAACAATGTGGTTGTGTTACATGGAAAACTACCTTATGAAATCTAACACATGGTAGGTTTCACTCATCGTGCCATGTTAAAAGGAAAGATAACTCCAGCTAGATTTCCATTATGGTGTAATGAGCTAACACACATAAGTTTTTCGTTATAGTGCCATGTTGTTAGAAGAAAATCTAACTCCAGCTAGATTTTCATCATGGTGCAATGTGTTTGATAACAATGTGCCTGTGTTAGACGGAAAACTACCTTATGAAAGCTAACATACATTAGTTTTACTGACTGTGCAATGTTTTAAGAACAAAATCTATCTCTAGCTAAATTTCCATAATGGTGCATTGTGATTAATGATAATGTGTTGTGGTAGATGAAAAAATACACTATGAAAGCTTAGACACATTAGATTTCACTCATCGTGCAATGATTTAAGGATGAAATCTAACTTCAGCTATATTTTCAACATTGCGCAATGTGATTGATGACAATGTGATTGTGTTACATGGAAAACTACTTTATGAAAGCTAACACACATTCGCTTTCACTCATTGTGCCATGTTGTTAAAAGGAAAGCTAACTCCAACTAGATTTTCATCATGTTGTAATGAGCTAACATACATAAGTTTTTTCTTATAGTGCCATGTTGTTAGAAAGAATGCTAACTCCAACTAGATTTCCATCATGGTGTAATGTATTTGATGACAATGTGGCTGTGTTTGATGGAAAACTACCTTATGAAAGCTAACAGACATTAACTTTACTCATCGTGCAATGTTTTAAGAACAAAAGCTAACTCCAACTAGATTTCCATCATGGTGCATTGTGATTGATGACAATGTGGTTGTGCTAGATGGGAAACCACACTATGAAAGCTTACACACATTAGATTTTACTCATCGTGCAATGATTTAAGTATAAAAACTAACTCCAACTAGATTTCCAACACGGTGCAATGTGATTGATGACAATGTGGTTATGTTCCATGGAAAACTACCTTATGAAATATTACACACATTAACTTTCACTCATCGTGCCATGTTGTTGAAAAAAAAGCTAACTCCAGCTAGATTTCCATCATGGTGTAATGAGGTAACACACATAAGCTTTCTCTTATAGTGCCATGTTGTTAGAAGGAAAGCTAACTCCAACAAGATTTTCATCATGGTGTAATGTATTTGATAACAATATGACCATTTTAGATGGAAAACCACCGTATGAAAGTTAACATACATTAGCTTTACTCATCATGCAATGTTTTAAGAACGAAAGCTAACTCTAGCTAGATTTCCATCATGGTGCATTGTGATTGATGAAAATGGGGTTATGCTAGATGGAAAACTACATTATGAAAGCTAACACACATTATATTTCACTCACTGTGCAATGATTTAAGGATGAACGCTAACTCCAGTTATATTTTCATCACAGATCAATGTGATCGATGACAATGTGGTTGTGTTAGATGAAAAATTACCTTATGAAAGCTAACACACATTAGCTTTCATTCATTGTGCCATGTTGTTAGAAGGAAAGCTAACTCTAGCTAGATTTGCATCATGGTGTAATGTATTTGATGACAATGTGGCTGTGTTAGATGAAAAACTACCTTACGAAAGCTAACACACATTAGCTATTACTCACCGTGCAACGTTTTAAGAACAAAAGCTAAATCTAGCTATATTTCCAACATAGTGCATGTTGATTAATGACAATGTGGTTTTGCTAAATGGAAAACTACATTATGAAAGATAACATACATTAGATTTCACTCATCGTACAACGATTTAAGGTCAAAATCTAACTCCAACTAGATTTCCCTCATGATGCAATGTGACAATGTGGTTGTGTTAGATAGAAAAATAATTCGAGCTAGATTTTTATCATGGTGTAATGAGCTAACACACATGAGATTTCACTCATCGTGCCATGTTGTTAGGAAGAAAACTAACTTCAACTAGATTTCCATCATGGTGTAATGTATTTGATGACAATTTGGTTGTGTTAGATAGAAAACTATCTTATGAAATCTAAATCCAACTACATTTCCATCATGGTGCATTGTGATTGATGAAAACGTGGTTGTGTTAGATAGAAACTACATTATGAAAGCTAACACATTAGATTTCACTCATCGTGCAATGATTTAAGGAATAAAGCTAACTTCAACTAGATTTCTGTCATGGTGTTATGTATTTGATGACAATGTGACTCTTTTAAATAGAAAAGTACCTTATGAATTCTAACACACATTAACTTTTACTCACTGTGCAATGTTTTAAAAACAAAAGCTAACTCAAGCTAGATTTCCATCTTGGTGTAATGAGCTAACACACATTTTCTTTCACTCATCGTACAATGCTTTAAGAACGACAACTAACACGTTGTTAAAAGTTAAGCTAATTATAGCTAGATTTCCATCATCTTGTTATGTATTTGATAACAATGTGTTTGTTTTAGATAGAAAACTACCTTATGAAAACTAACACACATTAACTTTCACTCAACGTGCAATGTTTTAAGAACAAAAGCTAACTCCAGCTAACTTTCCATCATGGTGCAATGAACTAACACACATTAGCTTTCACTCATCATGACATGTTGTTAGAAGGAAATCCAATTCCAGCTAAATTTCCATCATGGTATAATGTAGGACAATGTGGTTGTGTTAGATGGAAAACTAACTTATGATAGCTAACAAATTAGCTTTTACTCACTGTGCAATGTCTTAAGAATGAAAGGTAACTCCAAATATATTTCCATCATGGTGAATTGTGATTGATGACAATTTGGTTGTGCTAGATGGAAAACTACATTATGAAAGCTAACACACATTAGATTTCACTCACCGTGCAACGATTTAAGGATGAAAGCTAACTCCAAGTAGATTTCCATTGCGGTGCAATGTGATTGATGAAAATGTGGTTGTGGTAGATGAAAAACTACCTTATGAAAGCTAACACACATTAACTTTATCGCATCATGCCATGTTGTTGAAAGTAAAACTAACTCCAGCTAGATTTCCATCATGGTGTGATATATTTGATGACAATGTGGTTGTTTTATATAGAAATCTACCTTATGAAAACTAACACACATCACCTTTCACTCACAGTGCAATGTTTTAAGAACGAAAGCCAACTCAAGCTAGATTTTCATCATGGTGCAATGTGATTGATGATAATGTGGTTGTGTCAGATGAAAAACTACCTCATGAACAAGTAACACACTTTAGCTTTCACTAACTGTGCAATGTTTTAAGAACTAAAACTAACTCCATCTAGATTTCCATCATGGTGCAATGTGATTGATGACAATGTAGTTGTGTTAGATGGAAACCTTCCTTATGAAAGCTATCGCAAGTTAGGTTTCACTCACCATGCCATGTTGTTAGAAGGAAGCTAACTCCACTAGATTTTCATTATGGTGTAATGTATTTGATGACAATGTGGGTGTGTTATATGACAAACTACCTTATGAAAACTAACATAGATTAGCTTTTAGTCACCATGCAATGTTTTATGAATGGAAACTAACACCAACTAGATTTCCATCATGGTGTAATGTGATTGATGAAAATGTGGTTCTGTTAGATGGAAAACTACAGTATGAAAACTAACACACATTAACTTTTATTTATCGTGCAACATTTTAAGAACGGAAGCTAACTCTAGCTAGATTTCCATTACATTCATACACATACATCAATAATATAAATGCTATGTCCAAAGTCAAATAGGAATTTGGTGGTTTTATATAAGTTGATATCTGTCATTCTCTAATGCTTCTTGAAACTCTTATTGTTATCTCTTCATATATATATTATGTAATTTATATGTAAATTCCCTTTTGCTAGTGCGCACAAGATGTAGGGGAACAATGTTTCATGGCATACAAAAGGGGTACTCTATTGTTTTGAATTATTACAACTATATTACCTTTTTGAACATACACTTCATATGGTTTAACTTTAATTACAAACTACAATTCAAATGTCTTACAGAAATTGGGAGGAGTTACAATGGAAAATATAATTTTGATAAGAGGGACTATGTTAACCTCCTAATTAATGGTCAAGTTATTGGACTAGGAAGGGTTGAATCTACAAATACTACAACTCATTATGGTGGAGAAAGGCTTAATGTAGGATATGTTATGGTTTTGATAATTGATGTTATTGAACCACATTTGATTGTGGAATATATTGATGAAGGGGACTTACATCCATGGAAGATCATAGATTTGAGGCATAACAAACGTAAATCAAAATTTGGAAGCACATGTTAAGTGTTTTTGATAGTACATTGCTTATTATTTTTGAGCAAATACTAAGTTTGTCTAATTTTTTGTATATTTGGAAATGTCTCTTCTGCATTTGCTATTGGAGACAAGGTATATCTTTTGCAATGTGGAGTGACAGTGGGTGAAGGCTCCATATTCAATACAAAGATTGGTCATAAGGTGCATGGAAGTATGGTAAATAAAGGATCCATACTGGTTAACATTGAGAAGGTGTTAAAACATGATGCTCTTTTGCCACATCCAATAGGATTTGAAAATACACTAGGGGTCCATTGGGATCTTATGAGATTTTGCCAGAATCAGATTTGGAACCTCATTATCATGATCATCAAGTAAATGCTCCCTAAGATAGGCTTACATTCACATGCAAACGTTTTCTCTTACACATGAGTGCATGGGAACAAGCATGTGCATTGTCAAAGGGATCATAGTTAATGTCTGTGAGAATGACATGGTTGAGGGTGAAAGGTTAGGTGAAAAGGAATTCGGTGTTTTTGTGGAAGACATAGAAAGAAATTGTGAAAGATGTAGGATTGGAGATAAGTCTATACATTGTTTGGTTAGATGGTCAATAAATGAGTTGGTGGAAAATGAAGGTGAGATTACAAGGGTGAATGAAAATTTCAAGGAGGCGCCCAATGAAATGGTGGTATGTGATCTTATAGAGGACACAAGTCCCTTAAACACATGGGATGGTGATGTTTATAATGAAAAATATCTAGCCTCAATTGCTATGCACGTAACGAGGCCATATAAAAGGATGAAACGAGTTGTGGCTACAAAAAAAGTTGGAAACTTTCAAATACAGAGAGATGAAGAGAAAGAAACTAACTTTTGGCAGCAGATGAATGTTGCAAACAAGATTGTCTTCAACATGTGGATAGGAAAGCCATTGCAGCTGCTAGAAGGGGTATGGAACTCTTAAAAAAATGACATTAGGGAATTTGCCTTGAATTCACTCCTTTCCAACACAATCATGTCAAAGAGCCATGGCCATGGCCTACCTCCTACTGTTAGGAAAGTAAAGGACATGAGGTTTAATGGAGATATTATTTGTAAGAAAGCATGATACAATACATAATATTCCTCAAAGCACCTTCTATACTTACCAACATAACTTCCAATAAGGACCTGTCAAAGGAATTCATGGTAACACCAACAAATGCAAACCACATGCACATACTATGGCAACCAAACAAATATTGCACAAAATTGTCATGGATAATTCAGATTTTTCACTGAACTAAACACAACAAGTTGAATAAGATGGAACGTCTACTCCTTTAATACTGCCATCAACGTACACCCAAAGTTCTTTGTTAAAAGAGATCAATGAGGCTCTTCAAGAGCTCAATTTTCCATCAATATCACAACAAAAAATGAGCAAGATTTGGAATACTCATTTTCCATATATGGCATTCTCAAAGAACACTAACTTCAGTAAATGTAGTGAATGTATCGGGTTGAAAGCACAGATGAAGACAATGACTACAAAAGAGTTG
>LPNX010741857.1:0-52818 GCA_001517045.1 Pseudotsuga menziesii | reverse complement strand
TAGCTCAATGGAAGAGCACCTGCATTACAAGCAGGACGATGGTGGTTTGATTCCTCCGTGCCCTAACATAAATTAATAGATGATATACAATCTTAATGATAGTATAAATATTATAAGATATCTATATTTTCATTATAAATATGCTCTTTTCAATTAAACACAATGTTCAAATGCTTCATAAATAAATAATGAACACTTGCAATAATTAGTTTAGTTGGTGTTTCCCCTTTCCTCTTGTATATGAAAAAAATCAAATTGTATTGCACTAATGCTATTCTAGTTCATAATTGATTTTGCTTATTAAAACATCTAATATTAATAAATAAGGGAGGCTTTACTAACATCAATATCATTAAATAAATTTATAGGTAAGAAATTTCTCAAGTTAATCTATTATTCATAAAGTAAGCATTCATCAACTTAGTTTCTAATACACTACCACTGCCAACAACAATAATAATAAATTATGTTGCTATTTTAATTCATAATTTACTTTAATCATTACAAGGATAAAACTTAGACTTTAAAGTGATAAACATATTTTTTCATTTTTATTATAAGTGGTGCCAATTTCCAAAAATAAAACAACATACATAACAAAGACAAAAATAATTACTATGACAATGTTTATAATTGTTGTAGTAACAAATACAATGTTGATATTATGTCATAAAATAATTTAATCAACTTAACATCTAATACAACCTATAAATAATCTTAATATAAATTATGTAGGATTCAAAGGCTATGACTTTCCTCATTTTGAAGGAACTCAATCTAGCAAAAGTTCTAAATTTTAGATCTAACCCATCTAGTTGTAATTGAGATGTAATATTTCCTTTTGAATAGTTGAATACTAAAGTTTTACTTGAAATAAATAAAAAATATTAATTGAGAAAGTAGTTCATTGGATTAATTATTCCAAATTTAATGGAAGAGTTCTTTGAGTTGATTTTTCTAGATTTAATAGAATACGTATTTAGAGATTTCAAAAACAAATCAATGTGGATGAAGTCCTTGTAATAGAATATTTCCAAATTTAATGAAATATGTGTTTTTTCCTTTGTATATTTAACTGAGGTGGGAGCTTCTAAGAATATATACATAACTCTTATCATTTTCTTCACTTTCCTTATTTAATATCTTAGAGATTTCATTTCCATCAATTCTCTTCTTAGACATTGAATTTGTTTCAACTGGGAAAGTATCTTGTCTAAATCCCTTTTTAGTAAAAGGATCTCAAGTTCTTTCCTTTTACAAATATCCTTCTTTTCTTGAAGTTGGCTTGTTAGATCTGCTTCAATTGTCTTGGCCTCTTCTATCTTTCATCTTAAACAAAAAAATGGTCTTCTTAGTTTCTTCAATAATATCTACCATCTATCCTTTTTAATTATGATCATTGACATGGGATATTTATAGTTGACCTTTTAGTAACTTGTTCTCCTCTCTAAGATTTGAGAGTTCCACTTTAGTTTCCATTTATTCCAAACATAACTTTTAAAATTCTTTTTTTAAGGTGGAAATTTCAGCTTCTTGTTCTAGACACAAAATTTTCTTTATTTTACATGCTTCCTCCTTCTCTTTAAGTTGACTTGCTAATGTATTTTTAGTCTTCTTAGCCTCTTCATCTAGTACTGTATTCTCTTGTTGATACTTATGGATTTGTTCCATTATCATCTTGTTCTTATTTATTTCTTCCTTAAACTCATCTAGGGTGATTATCATTTTTTCTTCAAGATCTCCAACCCCTTCAATTTATGAGCCTTCATTGTCTTCAGAAGCATTGCTTTCAAAAATTCATCATATGATTCCAGATGTTCTTCATTTTCTGTATTTCACATTTCATTTTGATTGTCTTCATGTTCCCTATGGAGAGATAGATTTGTGTAAAGGTTTAGTAACTTGTCCTAGAGTTCTTTAGTTTATGTACACTTTCCAAGGTTGTATTTGACATCATTAGATAGTCCATGCAAGATGATATCTATTTCCATTGCATTGTTCTTCCTTAAATCCTTCTTGGATTTTCTTTTTGGTGTTCTTTTTGGAGTGGTGTAACCATTAACAATAGATTGTCAATGACTCA
Organism: Pseudotsuga menziesii; assembly: GCA_001517045.1. Lineage (NCBI taxonomy): Eukaryota > Viridiplantae > Streptophyta > Pinopsida > Pinales > Pinaceae > Pseudotsuga > Pseudotsuga menziesii. The sequence continues at coordinate 50,735 of LPNX010741857.1, read as the reverse complement.
AATATTATCCCTGTAAATAGAATCTCATCCTTATATTCCAATGATCAAAATTTAATCCATAAAACTGAGGAACCCTATGTGTAGAGTAAATACTTTCATGTTCATCCATGATCTCCAAATAGCTTCCTTCCAGTTAAGACTGTACTTGAAGGAACCTGCTCTGATACCAATTGTTGGACACACCAAACACACTAAGAGTGGGGGTGAATAAGTGTGTGTATCTTTTATTACTTTTAAAAACTTGTTTATCAACATCTTGCAAATTATAATCATTCATTAATACATTATCAAAATTTACATTTAATAAGCATATCATCACCACATAAGAAGTATACACATTACACAATATTTTTACGCGGAAATCAAAGTACTAGGTGAGAAACCGCAAAATATGTTGTTTATAATATAGATATTACATTCAACGTCTTTACCAACACCAACTAGAAGGAATCTCGAACTCCCTGATTTTCTAGCACCAACTCGAAGGAGGCTCCAACCCCCTAGTTTATCATCTCTAATTGAAAGGATACTACAATCCCCTAAGCTCACAGGCTCCAACCTATAGAGAGGAATCCAATCCTAAGTGAGCACCAAATCACAATTTTCAAGCACCAACCTGATGGAGACTACAATCTCCTATCCTTTCCTTGTCTTGCCACCTTGATATGAATAAAAGAAACAAATTGTAATGATCATTGTATCACTATCTCTAACAACTTGTACCCGTATCTTTGTTCCCGCACCTATATCAATGTCCTTGTTCCTGTATCACTTTATCACTACCTCTATCAACCTGTCACAATCACTATCTCTATCACAGTCCCCCAATCACTATATCTCTATATAAATTCCACAATCACTACCTTTGCCACAATGCCACAATCATTATCACACTTTCTCAATATTTGTCACACTATATCAACCTATACATGACTCAGGTATATACCTAGAAGTAATCATCTATGGATTTCATTTGGATCCTCAACTTTTACATCATGTACATTTCCAAAAAATTGGACATTCCAAGAGATGATCCATATGCCACAACATAACCATGGACTATGTCAAGATAATCACTATGAACTATGCCAAGACCATCATAGAATATGTTGAGAAAATCACCATGGTATATACAAAAAAATCACCAATATCTATGCCATGATAACTATTATTGTTCATCAACATCTATGCCAATATCACCATTAAGTATGCCAACACATAAGCACAAGAACATGTACAAACTTCATACATTTTCAAGACAAAAATATGGACCCTAGTCCATGAAAGACATGGCCATCGCAAGAGAGACCCATGTACAAGAACCATACCATACCTATGCCAATATGAGAATCATCATATCCAACATAACATATATAATGAATTCAAAGAGATATACCAAGAGAGATACTCACATGCCTAGATCAAAGATGTGTCATCACAAGAGAAACACACAAGAATGAATCATACATTTTCCAAGATAAAAAAATAAAGAGAAAATATAGAAATGAAAAGAATATCTATATAGATTCATCACATATTCCTCGCAACCAACCTTCCAACGAGCCAATAATTTTGTAATTCTAATACTGTAATAGAAAGTTATGTCATTTTTTTTGAATCTCCTCAATCCTCAAAGATACCCATAAATTGCTCCTCCTAAAAGTTTTGCACTTTTTCTCCAAAGATTCACAATAGAAAGAGAGACTTGATTGATGATGAAATGAATTTTTTTCCCTCTATTTATACACTTCATCATGATCTATTACCTTCTTTTAGTGTCTCCTTCAACTCATCCTTAATCTATGGATCTCCATTTTTTAAGGAGGTATCAAGGGTTAGTACCCCACCTCAAGAGTCCATCAGGACACTTCATGCAAAAAGTTCAATGTCACTCCATATATTCTCCATTAGGAGCCCTAGGGTTTGGCCAAATCATCATACTTAGGGGATATGCCATTATTTCTTGCGAGGATAGTTGCCACTTCAAGTGGTCTAATGGGCCAAAGTACCACAACATTTGGGGGCATGTGAACCAAGCATCATTATTTTATGGGTACTTCAAGCTTCACACCAACTTGACTCGTACCAACTTTGGGGAATATTTAGGTCCTTCTCCAGCATAGGTCATGTAACCCCAAAATCATGGGAAAGTGGACCAAACATCATTGTTTATGGGTTTCTTCACCTTTTATTTCAACATTTCCTTGTGGAGCAATCCTTATTACTTTGGAGGCTACTTCTCATGGTCATGTGGACACAAAACCACTACTTTTGGTGTTATGTGGACCCATCATCATGATTTTGAGATATCTTTCATGTTTCGTCCCAATATTCTTTGCACCAACCTTAGGGGCTCTCTAGGGCCTTCTCCAGCATGGGTAATGTGACCCCAACCACATGGTCATGTGGACCCAATACCACTATTTTAGGAATTTATTCAATTTTCTTAATAAAATTGCTTAAGAAAACCTCTACAAACTTACTTAAGCTTCTTATCATCATGATCATTCAGGGATTCGTACTGCTTATCTATAACTTAAAGTGTCTTACTGTGAAGGCCATGTGCAACCAATATTCCATAAGGAGACCTCTTTGGATTTATATACACTTGTGATCAAGGGATTCCTTAGGTTATTCTTTAGGGTATTTAATTATTCATTATACATTCCCAAACAATTTATCTCTACTACAACCACATCATCATTATCACCTTGACACCACATATATATTCACCCTTTTGACATCAATGACACCGTGTTTAACATCAATGACAAATTTTTCCAACAATATCCCCCTTTGTCAACAACTTCAACTCTCTCTCCCCCTTTGACTTAAATGGAAAAATGGGTGAAGCAACTTTATTCACCTTCTCCCCCGAGGATTATGCTGGCTTCCCTTGTCAATATGCTTCTCTTATGTGACTTTATTTTGCTGATCATTTTCTCCCTTGAAGAAGATAACTTCACTTGACTATGAATGCCTTCTGAAAATATCTTTCTTTGCTGACAATGCCCCCCCCCTTTGACTGTGTTTAATCCCCATTATAATCGGTTATTTATTAAATATTTATGAATTAGCTCCCCTTGTGTTCTTGAATAATTTACTAAACCACTGATTTGGTGACTTTTCATCAATCTTCCTTTCATGTTACTTACATTTTCTTTATGAAGTAGCTCCCCTGTGTTCTTGAATAATTTTCCAAACTACTAATTTTGTAACTTTTCATCGATCTTCCTTTCATGTTACTTACACTTCCCCTCAACATTATCCATAATATTGGAAGCATTTATTCCAAAATGTTTAGAACAATAGGTATTTCTCTACTATAGGATCATTATTTGTAGTCTTGACACCTTTCTTTTTTCTTGCTGATATGGCATTATTACTTGAATATACAACTACTGTAGATATGTCCTTTGAGTATTATGCATTGACTTGTTTTTCCTTCACATCTTCAACATGTAATACCAATTCTTTTCTATCTTCAAGATTGTGACCTATTCTACTTTCATTCAATATACTTCCCATCTTTAATATATGAGAATTGCTTTGGTTTTATGTCTTGATTTGTGAACTTTCATCATTTATATAACAAACTAATCCATAAGGTTATATCTTCTATTCTTCTGGATTATTCTTAAACACTTTCTTATATCTAATATCAGTATTCTCCTTTATGGAAAACTTTATCATGCTTCTACAATCATGAGCTATGTGTCCATAGTTATTGCACTTGTAGCATTCAACATTGTGATTCATCGTACTTCTACAATCTCTTTCCATGTGTCCATCATTGTGGAAATTGTAACATTTGACATTTTAGTTCATGTGAACACCTCCATTTATTGCATGAGCCTTATGCCGATAAGCTTTGAAATCTCTATCCCTATGTCCAAAATTATTACGTGAAAAACAATGACCGTAAAGGAAACTTTGGTACTTGGGAGAAAAAGGTATTCTTTGTGAAGTGACATATTTCTAGCCATTCTTCCTTGAATCTTGACTTTTTCCTTTGTATATTTTACCTAGGTGGGAGCTTCTGAGAATATCTATATAATCTTAGTATTTTCTTCACTTTCCTTATTTAATATCTTAGAGCTTTCACTTCCATCAATTCTTTTCTTAGACATTGAATTTGGTTCAACTGGGAACTATCTTGTCCAAATCCCCTTTTAGTAAAAGATCTCAAGTTCTTTCCTTTTACAAATATCCTTCTTTTCTTGAAGTTGGCTTGTTAGATCTGCTTCAATTGTCTTGGCCTCTTCTATCTTACGTCTTAAAAAAAATTGTCTTCTTAGTTTCTTCAATAATATATACTATCCATCTTTTTGAATTAGGATCATCCACATGGGATATTTATAGTTGACATTTTAGTAACTTGTTCTCCTCTCTAAGCTTTGAGAGTTCCACTTTAGTTTCCATTGATTCCAAACTTAACTTTTAAAATTATTTCTTTAAGGTGGCAATTTCAGCTTCTTGTTCTAGACATAAAATTTCCTTTCTTTTACATGCTTCCTCCTTCTCTTTAAGTTGACTTGCTAATGTATTTTTAGTCTTCTTAGGATATTCATATAGCACTGTATTCTCTTGTTGATACTTATGGATTTGCTCCATTATCATATTGTTCTTATTTTTTTCTTCCTTCAACTCATCTAGGGTACTAATAATTTTTGCTTCAAGATATCCAACCCCTTCAATTTATGAGCATTCATTATCTTTCGAATCATTGCTTTCAAAAATTCATCATATGATTCCAGATGTTCTTCATTTTCTGTATTTCACATTTCATTTTGATTGTGTTCAAGTTCCCAATGGAGAGATCCATTTGTGTAGAGGTTTAGTAGCTTGTCCTAGAGTTCTTTAGTTGATGTACACTTTCCAAGGTTGTCTTTCACATCATCAGATAGTCCATGCAAGATGATATCCATTTCCATTGCATTATTCTTCCTTAACTCCTCCTTGGATTTTTTGTTGTTGTTGGTATTTTTGGAGCAGTGTAACCATTGACAACAGATTGTCAAAGACTCAAATTCTATCCATGTAAATAGAGTCTCATCCTTATATTCCAATTATAAAAATTTGATCCATAAAACATAGGAATCCCATCTATAGAGTAAATACTTTCATGTTCATCCATGATATCCAAATAGATTCCTTCCAATTAAGACTGTACTTGAAGGAAACTACTCTGATACCAATTGTTGGACACACCAAACACACTGCAAGTGGGGGTGAATAAGCGTATGTACCTTTTATTACTTTTCGAAACTTGATTATCAATCCCCTAAGGTCACAGGATTCAACCTATAGAGAGGAATCCAATCCTAAGTGAGCACCAAACTGAAGGAGACTACAATATCCTATCCTTTCCTTGTCTTTCCACCCTGATATGAATAAACGAAACAAACTGTAATGATCATTGTATCACTATCTCTGATAACTTGTACCTATATCTTTGTTCCTGCACATGTATCGATGTCCTTGTTCCTGTTTCACTTTATCACTACCTATGTCAACCTTTCATAATCAATATCTCTATCACAATGCCCCAATAACTATATATCTATCTAAATTCCACAATCACTACCTTTGTCACAATGCCACTAGCAATGCCACAATTCCACAATCACTATTGCATTGTCTCAACATTTGTCACACTATATCAACCTGTACATGACTCAAGTATATACCTAGAAACAATCATCTATGGATTTCAGTTGGATCCTCAAATTTTACATCGTATACATTTCCAAAACATTGAAAATTCCAATATATGAGCCATATGCCACAACATAACCATGGAATATGCCAATATAATCACTATGATATGCCAAGACCATCATACAATATGTTGAGATAATCACCATGATCTATACAAACAAATCACCAATATCTATGCCATGATAACTATATTATGCACCAACATCTATGTCAATATCACCATCAAGTATGCCAAGATATAAGCACAAGAACATGTACAAACTTCATACATTTTCAAGATAAAAAGATGGACCGTAGTCCATGAGAGACATGACCATCGCAAGAGAAACCCATGTATAAGAACCATACCATACCTATTTCAATATGACCATCATCATATCCCACATAACATATATAATGAATTCAAAGAGATATACCAAGAGAGATACTGGCATACCTAGAGCAAAGATGTGTCATCACAAGAGAAACCTACAAGCATGAATCATACCTTTTCCAAGATCAAAAAATGAAGAGAAAATATAGAAATAAAATGGATATCTATATAGATTCATCACATATCCCTCGCAATCAACCTTCCAACAAGCCAATAATTTTGTAATTCTAATACCATATGAGAAAGTTATGTCATTTTTCATGAATCTCCTCAATCCTCAAAGATACCCATAAATTGCTCATCCTAAAAAAATTTCACTTTTTCTCCAAAGATTTGCAATAGAAAGAGAGACTTGATTGATGATGAAATGAAATTTTTTTCCCTCTATTTATACACTTCATCATGATCTAGTACCTTCTTTTAATGTCTTCTTAAACTCATCCTTAATCTGTGGATCTCCATAATTTAAGGGGGTCTGAAGGGTTAGTACCCCACCTCAAGAGTCCATCATGATACTTCATGCAAAAAATTCAATATCACTCCATATATTATCCAATGACAGCCCTAGGGCTTGGAAAGATAATCATACTTAGTGGATATGCCATTATTTCTTGCGAGGATACTTGCCACTTCAATTGGTCTAATGGGCCAAAGTACCACAAATTTTGGGGGCATGTGGACCAAGCATTAGTATTTGGGGGTACTTCAAGATTCACACCAACTTGACTCATACAAATCTTGGGGACTCTTTAGGGCCTTCTCCACCATAGGTCATGTAATCCCAAAATCAGGGGAAAGTGGACCAAACACCATTGTTTATGGATTTTTTTCATCTTTTTTTCAACATTTCCTTGTGGAACAATTCTTGTTAAAAAATATTCTTGATCATAAGTAGTTTATAGGAAATCGTTCAGCAAAACTAAGCCATCTTTATTCTACATGAAAACTAGAGCTTAGAAAAAAAAAGTTATGTTATGAGATGACCAAAACAACTTCGCATTATTTAAGATTTATTAATACATACAATTCCGCCACTAGTAATAATTCATGATTATCAAGACCATATAAATTAATTGATACTCCCTCCCCCAGACCGAAGGTATGGAAAGTCCTCATGCCATGAATGAATTAAGACTGTATTAAAATAAAAAAAAAACATGAGGGTATAGATAGTCTATAAATCCTATAGGAAACCAATCATCTCTGCTACTTATCAAAGGTTTATCGTCATTCAAGTAATTATGGGCAGAGTTTGCATTTCAAGTTCATTAGACTCCTAAGTTTTTGGGTCCCACTTCTAGGATAATGACATCCTAGGTATGGTATGAATTTAGACAACAGGGTCTTAAGTGCAACTTAAAAATATTCTCAAATGGTAGATTGATGGAGTTCATTTTAGATCAACCATGCATACCTTCCTCCAGTAGACCCACAACAACCTTTATTATCATAGAGTCATTTTCATATATTTTTTCCTCTTTTTTTTTCAATTTTTTCTCTCTCTTTTTAACAAGCTATCCTTCCCAGGAAATTCCCCTCTTTCAGTTGGGCCTGTTCAGCAACTCGTCGGGTTTACTTGGTTATACCACAGGCTGGTACCCGCTGCCAGCGAGCCTGTTCAGTACCCTGGTGGGTTAACCGCTTAAACCCGTTTTCTATCGGAGGCTCTTGTTCCAATGTTTCCAGTCCTTATAGATATTCGACAAATAATTTTGCCTATGAAGGAGTGGTGGGGGAGCAGCTATGAAAATCATGCTACATGGTGGGATAATATATGGATTGGACAACATCCAGTCCTTTTTCTTTATTATCATGGAAAAATAAAGGTTGCAAGAGGAATCTATTGAATCAAATATACACACGATTAATGGATTTAGTGTAATGTGGATGGAGCCATAAGATAATGAGTGAAAAGTGTCTCTAGTCTCAAATCACACCTCTTTCATATAGAGTTATAGTAGTGTTCCCCACAAACTAGGAATTTCATTCACCCTTATGCTACCCTGTAGTAAAGAAGCTTAAATAACATGCCCTGATAATGAAGCTAGGATGTACGAGTGACCTCTAGATTTTAGATAGACCTTAATTTATGATAAATCCCCATGACATTTAAAATTTGTCTTAAGTAACTGGTATAGTATGTATGAAAATGAATAATGATGTAAAATTGTTTTGGTTTACTCATTAACATGATCTTCTTCTTAGTTCTTTAATTTGAAAAAGAAACCAAAAAACAAAGTTGCATTATTCCCTAAACTAAGAATGCAACATTTTATTATATACATATTTTCCTACCCTAAGAAGAAAGAAAACATGTTTATTCAAGTATATGAGCTTTTCCAATGAAACCAAGTGCGAAGCAAAATAAAAATTGTACCTTTATCCACATATGAAAAGATTGTTGCAGCGATTACTTGAATGTGGAAGTTCAACCAAATTAGTTTTCTTTGCATCAATAGGTGTTGAATGAAGGAATGGTATTGCGGTTAAGTTACCTCTTGAAACCATATTTCGATGTAGTCTTGGTACTCACCTTCCTTCGCTATGTCATCAAGATCCTCTTCTTCTAGTTGAGCAATTGTTTGAGCATATGATGGATCTGTTAACTTGCATGTAAAGAACTCTTTAATTTCTGGTTGCTCTCCTTTGGATGTAATCCCCAATGTATCAGCTTCTTTTGCAGTCTTGCAAAGAACATATTTCTGTTGTTCATGGGATTTTGGTTTGTCTGTTATTTCGGGAGAGGTTAATAAGCTCTCAACTGCTATCAAGATTGTTTTTACCTGGTGAGAATCATTCTCACCTGCTTCTAGGATGTGAGAGAGTTCTCTTAAACTAATGGTCACCTATGAATCCATGCCTTGCTTGGTAAGTCCTGCTTCACACAAGGATTAGTGGTTGGGGCTCTTACTGCACCCAAAATTTTGTTTATATATATATATATTTCTTTGGAATCTAATTATGAAACATATCACATATTTGAAAAGAAAATACCTTATGAAAAATGTAAACACACCTTTAAAAAAAGGAACCAAACATAACAGATAGGAATGCAACACTTAAGCTTGCTGAAGAGATAACACACTTGCATAAGAGTAAATGGCAGGAAAGTAAACTACCTAAATTTGCAAGGCACATGTACATGAAATTAAATTATGGAAAAGTAAATTATCTACGTTTGCGGAAGGAAAAGTTCATTTAACTATGGGAAAGTAAACTACCTATGTTTGCAAAAAGTACACTTAAGAGAAGTAAATCAAACTTTGCATGAAGTAAACACACTTGTGTGAAAAAGGAACAACAAGGATTTGGGGTGACCCACTAAAGTGGATGCGTTAGGCTGTCACACTATTGAAATTCTGTACTGAAGTCATCTTTGCATCTTATCGTCCCCCCCCACCTCCCCTTGCTGTGTAATGTAAAGGCGACCTATCTACCCTTATCTACCTAGACTCCAATCCCTTTAGCACCTCGCCATCAGCGACGCCAAAATGTTGGGTAAAATATGCACTATCTAATTCAACACTTAATTGTCAACCCGGGAAGGTAGCTTGTGAGATGCAAACAATATATGTGTAGGGTTGAAGGCTTGAACTAACCTAAGATAACTAAAGATGCAAATGCACTAATAAACAACTATATGATTTTAAGCTACGTGCATGACTTTCATAATTCAGATGCAAGAATTTAATCTATCTATGACAATAGGAAATTAACTAAGAACTTGAAAAGTAACTATAATTTCAAATCAAACATAATTTGAAACTGATTAATAACTAAGATTCAAATTAGTCTAATGCTGTGCTAATCTATTCTATGGAAGGGAATTGCAGATACTAATATAGAAAGTAGTAGGTTGGTCCAAAAGTGATTTAACTAATGAGAGAAAAAATAACTACTTGCAGCAAATTATCTTATCTATATTATAAATTGGAGACTATTTCATGTATGCATAAGTAAATTCCTATCTAAGAATGCAAGTGCAGCTGAATTATGGAAATAAATGAACTATTTAATTGCAAATTCGTAGAAATCAAAACAAGTAACTACGAATTCGTAGAAAGCAAAGCAAATATTATTGTAAAGACCAAGCGTAAATAAATGCGTTGCAGTAAAACAATCAAAGAAAACTAAACTTTGAGATTTATAATCAAATCTAAAACTAAGTAAAAAACAATAGCTAGAAATATATTCAATCTGTAAGCAAACCTAAAACAGAAAAACAAAATACTTCTACTCTACCTCTTCAGTAAACTATACCAGAAACTAAGGAATCTTAACCAATCATAAAAATATCATGCAACTGATTTACAACTTGAAAAGTAAACCTACACTAAACTAGGTTATGTGAACTTTTATCATCAAAATTTAAAATACTGAAAACCAAGGCATCTTTAAAATCTACATGAACCTATTAATCTTGAATTTGAAGCTGAGTTCTAATCTTTTACATCTACTGAAATGAAATAACTTGAAGAAATGAAACTAACAAAGAAAAAGTCTAAGACAATAAAATGATGTGTAATTGAAAATCAGAGACTGATTATAAACTCAAATGAAAACTAAAAATGGAAAGCTGAACCTATTTCAAAAATGAGACAAACTAATAGTTAACAAATTATATGACAACATTTTAAACAAGCTTAAGCCAATCTAGGTCTTAGGCATGAAAACAAATGAAAGTAGCTCATAAAATATCTAAGTAATAAACAAAATAAAACTATGGTGTTTCTATTCAAACCAGAACTATTTTTCACTTAAACAATAGAATATATTTTGAATATAAATGGATTTTATCATCATTAAAACTAAAATAATTAATCTATGTGTTAATATAGAACTAAATATGAATTGTTAGAGGTGGATTAGAATCCCAACTAGCTACATAACATGGTGGAATGCTGGAAGATTAATCTCCACCTTAACTAACTATTTTTGCAAAAACAAAATACTGAAAATTCTGAAAATGAATTAAAATTCTGTCTAAGCGCGAATTAAAGGCTGAACAACAGTCTCAATTAAGGTGTGAATAGAAGGGTGAATAACAGTCTGAATAAGGTGCAAATAGAAGGATGAAAAATAGTCTAAACAGAGGGACAACTGGCCAGTCATATGAATTCTAAAGGCATAAATTGCATAAAAACGAAAGAAATTATATGTTGTAAACAACAAAGTATTACCTACAGGAAAATGAACTACGTGCTTGAAGAAATGAAATGACTTACAGGAAAACGTAATAGATATATAAAAAATGAAATGACTTAGCTACAAACATAAAAAAAAAACTGATGAATATACACAGATAGGACCTCTGGTTGTTGAGGGGCCCTTCTCAACAATCAGGGCCTGCGTTCCTACGCTACTCAGTCACCAATCATTAACAGAGAAATGAAAATGATCACCAACAGCTAAAATAGAGACTTTTTATTAAACTAAAGAAAATTTTTACAAAGAGTTTTTCTATCCTCCTTTTCAAAGCCAAAGAGGTATTTATATGATGATTACAATGGAGATCACGTTGACCAGCTCTTGCTAAAAATAGAGGTTCATTACTACTGCAACAACTACCCACCAAAATAGGAATGAATTCAGAAAACAACCAACCACAATTTCTGGAAAAGTTGGTTTTAGAGAACCATGATTTTCTCCCAAATGACTTTGAATTTTGCGAAAATTCCTCACATTGATTGAAATGGGCCTATTCAGCACAAAACCCATGTGCTAGAATGTTCAATTTCATTTCTGTTTTTCTGAAAATCTAGCCCTAAAATAATTTGTCTGTTAAAAACGTGTGGTCTACATGGGCATCTAGATGAACGTCCGGATGACCTGTAACTAAAATTTGTTCATAAATCCAGATTCTAAGCTGATTTTCTACTAGTTTGTTGTCCACATTGATGGTTGGGTTCTAGATTCATATCGTGGCCGTATTCTATTGTTGCATCACGCGATTCTCCATCCTTGTCACCCTCACTCTGCATGCCCTCCTCCTCGTTAGTTTCGAGGGCTGCACATAACGTGACATAAGCATTAAACCATGACAATAAGATTTAAAACATGAAAGGACATCATATTAATATATTTGTTTAAGTGGGAAGTCAACCAAATGAATATAAAACATAAAAGGAAATCCATATATGTTTTATGTGTTTTAAGCAATCGAAATATATTATGGCTTATTAACATGTAATTATCATACTTTAACACATTCCCATTTTAAACGTTTTTCCCCATATTTTATTTTATGTATTTCCACATTTGTTTGATATATATATATTTTTTTACTTTAGATTTTAAACAAATTTCATCTTAAAAAGATTAATAATAATCCTTCTTTGTTATTCCATTAAGTTTTATTTAAAGTATTTTCATGAAACTTACCATTAGTCCCTCGTTTGATTTTCATATAAAGGATCAACAGGGCTAGCGATAAAACAGAAGACAAGGGTAAACCAAACCAAGAACCTAATAAAAGAAAACATGTCATCAAACCTAGTGCAGAACTTAGGACCAAAAGAAGGGGATAAATGGAGTGCAGAACGTCTATTATTTGCAAAATAATACATTTAATACATAAAAATAACATATTTGTCTTACTTTACATTTACAAGATTTTAATTGTAAAACATAGTAAAAGACAACCTTATTGAACATAGATGTATCAAATTATGGTAAATAGGTCAGAAATTAGTGTAAATAAGACCATTATATAAGACAATTTCAGGGCCCAACATACCCCCAGACCAAAGGTATGGCACGTCCTTGTGCCATGAATGAATTGGAAGTGGTATTTCATTTATTCAAAAATTCTGCTTGATCATAAATAGTTTATAGGCAATCGTTCAGCAAAACGAAGCCATCTTTATTCTACATGAAAGCTAGAACTTAGAAAACAAAGTGATGTTATGAGATGACAAAACAACTTCGTATTATTTAATATTTCTTAATACATACGATTCCGCCACTAGTAATCATTCATGCTTATGAAGACCATATAAATTAATTGAGACTCCCTTCCCTGGACCGAAGTTATGGCACGTCCTCATGCCATGAATGAATTAAGAATGGATTAAAATAAAAAACATGAGGGTATAGATAGTTTATAAATCCTATAGAAAACCAGTTATCCCTGCTAATTCTCAAAGGTTTATCGTCATTCAAGTAATTATGGACAGAGTTTGCATTTCAAGTTCATTAAACTCCTAAGTTTATGGGTCCCACTTCTAGGATAGTGACATCCTAGGTATGGTATGAATTTAGACAACACGGTCTTAAGTGAAACTTACAAACATTCTCAAATGGTAGATTGATGGCTTTCATTTTAGATCAACCATGCATACCTTCCTCCAGTAGACTCACAACAATCTTTATTATCACAGAGTCATTTTCATATATTTTTTTCTGTTTTTTTTTTAACTTTTTCTCTCTCTTTTTAACAAGTTTTCCTTCCCAAGCATATTCCCCTCTTTCAGTCGAGTCTGTTCAGTACCCCATCGGGTTTACCTGTTCATACCACAGGCTGATACTTGCTACCAGCAAGCCTCTTCAATACCCCGATGGGTTAACCTCTTAAACCCGTTTTCGATCAGAGGCTCTTGTCCCAATATTTCTAGTCCATATAGATATTAGGAAAATGATTTTTCCTATGAAGGAGTGGTGGGGGAGAAGCTCTGAAAACCATGCTATAGGGTGGGATAGTATATGGATTGGAGGATAGCCAGTATTTTTTTATTATTATCATGGAAAAATAAAGGCTGCAAGAGGAATCTATTGAATCAAATATAGACACGATTGATGGATTTAGTGTAAAGTGGATGGAAACATAAGATAATGAGTGAAAGGTGTCTCTAGTCTCAAATATCGCTTCTTTCATATAGAGTTATAGTAGTGTTCCACACAAACTAGGAATTTCATTCACCTTTATGCTACCCCATAGTAAAGATGCTTAAATAACATGCCCTGATAATGAGGCTAGGATGTACGAGTGACCTCTAGGTAGATAGACCTTAATTTATGACAAGTCCCCATGACATTTAAAGTTGGTCTTAAGTAACTGTTATAGTATGTATGAAAATTAATAATGATGTAAAATTGTTTTGGTTTACTCATTAACATGATCTTCTTCTTAGTTCCTTTATTTGAAAGAAAAAACAAAAAACGAAGTTGCATTATTTTCTAAACTAATAATGCAACATTTTATTTATTTACATATTTCTCTACCCTAAGAAGAAAGAAAATGTGTTTATTCAAGTATATGATCTTTTCCAATGAAACCAAGTGTGAAGGAAAATGAGAATTGTACCTTTATCGACATATGAAAAGATTGTTGCGGTGATTACCTGAATGTGGAAGTTCAACCAACTTACTTTTATTTGCATCAATAGGCATCAAATGAAGGAATGGTATTGTGGTCGAGTTACCTCCTCAAACCATATTTCGATGTAGTCTTAGTACTCACCTTCGTTTCCTATGTCATACCGATCCTCTTCTTCTAGTTCAACAGTTGTTTAAGCATATGATAGATCTATTAGCTTGCATGTAAAGAAGTCTTTAATTTTCGATTTCTCTCCTTTGGATGTAATCCCCAATGTATGAGCTTATTTTGCAGTCTCGCAAAGAACATATTTTTGTTTTTCTTGGGATTTTGGTTTGTCTGTTATTTCAGGATAGGTTGATAAGCTCTCAATAGCTGTCAAGATGGTTTTTACCAGGTGAGAATTATTCCCAGCTGCTACTAGGATTTGAGAGAGTTCTCTCAAACTAATGGTCACCTCTGAATCCATGTCTTGTTGGAAAGTCTTGCTTCACACAGGGATCAGTGGTTGGGGCTCTTTCAAATATAATTACAAAAAATATCACATATTTGAAAAGAAATTACCCGATGACAAATGTAACACACCTTAAAAAAAAATGAACTGAACGTAACAGATCTAAATGCAACACCTAAGCTTGTTGAAGAGATAACACAATTGCATCAGAGTAAATGGCAAGAAAGTAAACTACGCAAATTTACAAGACACATGTACATGAAATTAAATTATGGAAAAAGTAAATTATCTACATTTGTGGAAAGAAAAGTTCATTTAACTATGGGAAAGTAAACTACCTATGTTTGCAAAAAGTACACTTGAGAGAAGTAAATCAAACTTTGCATGAAGTAAACACACCTGTGCGAAAAAGGAACACCAAGGCTTTGGGGCGACCCACTAAAGTGGATGCGTCAGGCTGTCACACTATGGAAATTCCGTAGTGAAGTTGTCTTTGCATCTTATCGTTTCCCCTCCCCCTTACTGTGTAATGTAAATGAAACATATCTACCCTTATCTACATCTACTCCAATCCTTTTAGAACCTCCCCAACAATGGTGCCAAAATGTTGGATAAAATATGCACTATCTAATTCAACACTTTATTGTCAACCCAGGAAGGTAGCTTGCGAGATGCAAACACTATATGTGCAGGATTGAAGGCTTGAACTAACCTAAGCTTACTAAAGATGCAAATGTGCTAACATGCAACTATATGATTTTAATCTACATGCATGAATTTAATAATTCAAATGCAAGAATTTAATCTATCTATGAAAACGAAATTAACTAAGAACTTGAAAAGAAAATATAATTTCAAATCTAACCTAATGTTATATTAATATATTATATAAAGGCAGGAAACTAATTAATAAATGCTATTCAAACTAGTCTAATTCTATGCTAATCTATTTTATGGAAGGGAATTGTAGATACTATTCTAGAAAGCAGTCGCTTGGTCTGAAAGTGATTTAACTAATCAGAGCAAAAATAACTACTTGCATCAAATTATCTGATCTATATTATAAATTGGAGACTATTTCATGTATGCATAAGTAAATGTCTATCTAAGAATGAAAGTGCAACTGAGTTATGGAAAGCAATGAACTATTTAATTGCAAATTTGTAGAAAGAAAAACAACTGCGGATTCGTAGAAAGCAAAGAAAATATTATTGTAAAGACCAAGCGTAAATAAATGCGTTGCAAAACAGTAAACTAATCAAAGTAAACTAAACTTGGAGCTTGATAATCAAACCTAAAACTAAGTACAAAACAATAACTGGAAATATATTCAATCTGTAAGCAAACCAACAACAGAAAAAAAAAATACCTCTACTCTACCTCTTTAGCAAACTATACCATAAACTAAGGAATCTTAATCAATCATAAAAATATCATGCAATTGATTTACAACTTGAAAAGTAAACCTACACTAAACTAGGTTATGTGAACTTTTATCATCAAACTTTAAAATATTGAAAACCAATGCATCTTTAAAATCTAAACGAACCTATTAATCTTGAATTTGAAGCCTTGTTCTAATCTTTTACATCTACTGAAATGAAATAACTTGAAGAAATGAAACTAACAAAGCAAAATCCTAAGACAATAAAATGATGTGTAATTGAAAATGAAAGACTGATTATGGACTCAAATGAAAACTAAAAATGGAATGCTGAACCTATTTCAGAAATGAGACAAACTAATATTCAACAAATTATATGACAACATTTTAAACAAGCTTAATCCAAATGAAAGTAATCAATAAAATATCTAATTCATACACAAAACAAAACTATGTTGTTTCTATTCAAACCAGGACTATTTTTCACTTAAATAGTAGAATATATGTTGAATATAAATGGATTTTATCATCATTAAAACTAAAATAATTAATCTATGTGTTAATATAGAACTAAATATGAATTGTTAGAGGTGGATTCAAATCCTAACTAGCTACATAACATGGTGGAATGCTGGAAAATTAACCTCAACCTTAACTAACTATTTCTGCAAAACAAAATACTAAAAATTCTAAAAATGAATTAAAATTCGTTCTTAGTGCGAATTAAAGGATGAACGACAGTTTGCATTAAGGTACGAACAGAAGGATGAAAAATAGTCTGCATTAAGGTGTGAACAGAAGGCTGAAAAATAGTCTAAATAGAGGGACGACTGGCTGGACGTATGAATTCTGAAGGCATAAATTGCATAAAAACACAGGAAATTATATGTTATAAACCAAAAACTATTACCTACAGGAAAATGAACTACTTGCAGAAATGAAATGACTTATAGGAAAACGTAATAGATATATAAAAAATGAAATGACTTAGCTACAAACATAAAAAGAAATTGATGAATATGCATAGATAGAACCTCCGGTTGTTGAGGAGGCCTTCTCACCAATCAGGGGCTGTGTTCCTACACTACTCAGTCACCGATCAGCTGAAATAGAGGTTTTTTACTAAACTAAAGCAAAGTTTTACAAAGAGTTTTATCCCCTCCTTTTCAAAACGAAAGAGGTATTTATATGATGATTACATTGGAGATCAACTCAACCACCTCTGCTAAAAATAGAGTTTGTTACTGCTGTAACATCTACCCATCAAAACAAGAACGAATTTAGAAAACCACCAACCATAATTTCTGGAAACGTTGGTTTCAGAGAACCACGATTTTCTCCCAAATGGATTTGGATTTTAGGAAAATTCTTGATGGTTATTGAAATGGGCCTATTCTGCAAAAAATCCATGTGGCAAATGTTGTCTCCTTTCACACACCTAGCGGGGAATATGGAAAAAATGTTCAAACCACTCGGTGTGTCTCTGGGGGCAAGTCTCGATTCAAGGCTGTCACCTTATTCTTGACTCCTTCGTTTAAGCAAACTCCTAACGAAGCCAAGGGGGGTAGACCCTATAAGTTACTAAGGCTGGTTACTTAGATGACGATGGTATTAAATGAGTAATTTTTTTAGGAGTTTTGATTTAACAATTGTAAACAACGGATAACATAATGAGACAATCACAAATAAGCATGAAATGACACTCAATCACATATATATTGAAAGAAATAAACAGTTGACCAGTGCCTTAAAATGGAGTCAGAAATAATTAAGAGTGCTTGCAAGTGTCGGAGTGAATGGTTTGCAATTGTATCTTGGTATGTTTTAAATTAATGTGAAAATATGAGTGAATTAAATTAGGTAAGGGGACTCCAAATATACCTAGTGGGTACTTGGAGTATGTCTAAAAGTAACAACCGCTACGGATACCCGTAAGGAATGTATGGGGCGCTGAATGGACTCTCTAAGACTGTGTTCATAATACACCCGCTAGGATGTAACAGAGATCGGCGCTTCGAGGTCACTATCCATTAGTTCCCACTTCCTTTGGGTATTTTGCCACCGCTTACTGTTTAATCGAGGCGTTGGATTTTCTCCTGCGATGGTTAATTGGTAAAGTGCATCCTAATTATTCTAGTCACTCACGTTGCTTTTGATGCAGCTTGAATGATCGGACGAACCGCAACCAAGTGCAGAGCATACACACCGGAGTCTTGTAAATTTTAGTAAATTTTAAGAGCGTGTTCTTGTTAAAAAAAAGATCCTCCAAGAATATCTTTCGGTCCAAGTGGGATTCAATCGGGAAATCAAGGAGGGGTTAATTTTACTGCTTTCTTGTGAATAGTAATAAAGGAAATAGAAGCAAAAACACACACCACAGGTTTTCTAATTAATTCTACCACGAACCTCTTTCACCTTTCGGTTCAACCAAGGATTTGTGGGGTAAGTATTAATATTACTTTGATTTCAAAATACGGAATAATGAAAAATATGATCAAAGTATACAATCCTACATGACAAGACTAAGCTAGAACAAAAAATGGGAAAAAATGCAAAAACGTGAAACGGACGCGGACCCCACCAGGGGGGATGGGGAGTGTGCCCAAAAGAGCCTAATCAAAGTGATTCTTTTTTATTATTAAGGGTTACAATATCAACAAACTAATTTTCACTTTGTTCCTTGTTATCTGGGATCCAAAGGGTTACAACAAGCTTACAACAAGCTTAAAAAGAAGCACAACGGTGGGGGAAGCCTCCAGTTCGCCCAAGAGTCAGAAAATGGGCAGAGACTCCTTCCCTTTTTGTTAAACCTGCTAAAAAACAGCGAGTGATTAAAATCAAATGTGCCCAAAAACACTTTAAAAGTGTTTTGGGTCACCACACTAATTACCGGAAAGAGACTAAGTTAAAAATTGTTAAAAAGGGCTAATTTAGTTTTGCAAAAAGGAACCAAGGAAAGCAAGCTTTCCTTGGGATCTTGGCTTGCTGTTTTGGAAGCCAATATGATATAAACTTTTCTTGCAAAATTTAAAACTTTAAAGAACGAAAAAACAAATCTACCTTATGAACAAGCTACAAATTTCCTTTATAATGCTTGCAAAAGAGGGTAATTTGAACTAGATCTCTTCAAATATAACTTTGCATACAAAAAAGAACTAAGATCTAAACTTAGGAAAGGATCTTACTAGCTATATCTATATATAAATTTCTTAATGAGATCGATCTAAGTGATAATATTCTTAAATGGTAACCAATATGAAGAAAATTTAAATTTTGAAGGAGGAAGAGGAAAAGAGAAGTGCTTGTTGCTGAAATAGATCTGTAAAAGAAACTTGGTAGTGAAGCATTGAGGGGCACAATCTTCGCAATATTTATTGGAAAACCAGTGGAATCAAACTTGAACTGTAACTCTTCCAATCACGGCAAACCTGCAAGATAAACAACAAATCATGCAAACAAAACCATTAAATATGAAGGTACATATGAGAAATAGATGATATAGCATGAAAATAATCTTATTTAGCATGCAAATATTAGCTCATTCAAACATATGTAGGAAAATAGGAGCAATCAAATTTACTTACAATGATCTATTCCAATAATCATTTAGGCAGACAACATTTTTAATGCAAAAAATGAAAAAATAGTAATTCACCTCAAAAGCAGCATGATAATGATGATCCACACATGAAAAATACTCCACAATTTAGCCTCCAAATCTTCTCTTTTATTCCAACAAAAGAATGATCAATACAATATTACACAGTAGCAATCCTTTCTTCCCAACTCTAACTAGCTTTAAGAAGGGAATGACAACTTCAATTTATATCCAGACTGGCCAAGAGGGGCGTGTGCCTAACTGAAGGAGAGACTGTAGCTAATGGAGAGTTAAGCCAAGCCTGATATAATGATGAACTAAGTCTAACTGGATTGGAACTACAAATCGGAGTGACACCTCACTTAGTGAACTGACTCATCCATCAAACCATTGCCAGATTGATCCACAAGTGTGAAGGATAGAGAAAGGAGGATGCAACCATCAAATCTGCATGAGCCAGTTAAGCTCCTCTTCAGCCCTGATCAATGCCTTCAGTCAAGGAATGACAACTCTCGGTCAATATAAAGTTGATAAGATTGATTTCAGTCAAATCGAAGAAAATTCCACTAATTTAGGATTTAGGATTTGCTCCATTATTTAATTAATTTTTAATTAATTAAAAATTAAATTAATTAATATTTGATTTTTTTGGATTTTCTTACCTCAGTGATGGAAAAATCACTCAAAACCTAGGAAAAGTGGGTTTATGGGTTTACTGGGTGCTCCGAGTTAGAAAATGAGCACCTCCATGACTGAAATTGTCTTTTAACCCCACTTGTATTACAAGACCAATTTTTCCATTTAGACTATTAAAAAATAGCCTAAGTTTTGAAGAAAAATTAAAATTAAAAATTAAAAAAAAAAAACAAAACCTAGGGGGGCTTATCACATGTTCATATGAATCAACCATAATGCCTAGCATGTTTATACATTAACACATAGACTCTAATAACCTCAATAGTCCCAAATGTCAAGCCGACCACCCCAACTTTGGAGGTATTGAGTGAAAAACTCAGAAATTATCAGTCGTTTATTCAAAAACCAATAACAACCAAGGGAAAAAACACTCTGGGCTGATCGGATTGACAAATACAGTCCAGGAGACCGAGTCTTTTACAGACACTACCATGCTAGAACAATTTATTAAAACTCCCTCAAGGGGGTATGAACATGTGGTAGATAAAAAAACACTTCCCAAAAGCAAGTCTGAAGGTCTTCCGAAGTCCGAACAAATCATCTTTCTCCGGTTCACCAAACTCACTTGATAACAGCAACTAAGTGCAACTTAGGTGGTAACACCAGAATTTTCAATTTCGCTTCTGTTTACCCAAAAATCTAGCCCGAAAATCAACTGTCTGTTAAAAACACGTGGTCTGCATGGGAGCCTGGATGAATGTCTAGATGACCTGCAACTAAAATTTGTTCATAAATCTGGATTCTGAGTGGATTTTCTACTAGTTTTTTGGCCACATTAATGGTTGGGTTCTAGATTCAGATCATGGCTGGATTCTATTATTGCATCACATAATTCTCCATCCTTTTCATCCTCATGCTGCATGCCCTCCTCCTCATGAGTTTCACGGCCTGCACATAACGTTACATAAGCATTAAACCATGACAATAGGATTTAAAACATGAAAGGGCGTCATATTAATATATTTGTTTAAGTGGGAATCCAACGAAATAGTTATAAAACATAAAACGAAATCCATATATTTTTTATGTGTTTTAAGCAATTGAAATATATTATGGCTTATTAACATGTAATTATCAAACTTTAACACATTTCCACTTTAAACATTTTTCCCCATATTTTATTTTATTTGTTTCCACATTTGTTTTATATTAATTTCTTTTTACTTTACACTTTAAACAAATTTTATCTTAAAAAGATTAATAATAATCCTTTTTTGATATTCCATTAAGTTTTATTTGAAGTATTTCCATGAAACTTGTCATTAGTCCCTGGTTTGATTTTCATATACAGGATCAATAGGGCCAGTGAGAAAATAGAAGACAAGGGTAAACAAAACCAAGAACCTCATTAAATAAAACATGTCATCAAACCTAGTGCGGAACTTAGGATCGAAAGAAGAGGCTGAATGGAGTGCAAAACGTCTATTATTTGCAAAATACTACATTTAATACATAAAAATAACATATTTGTCTTACTTTACATTTACGAGATTTTAATTGATAAAGCAAAGTAAAAGACAACCTTATTGAGCATAGATGTATCAAATTACGGTAAATAGGCTAAAAATTAATGTAAATAAGACCATTATAAAAGATAATTTTAGGGCTCAACATACCCCCAGACCAAAGGTATGGCATGTCCTCGTGCCATGAATGAATCGGAAGTGGTCTTTAATTTATTAAAAAACTATGCTTGATCATAAATAGTTTATAGGCAATCGTTCAACAAAACGACGCCATCTTTATTCGACATGAAAACTAGAACTTAGAAAAAAAAGTTATGTTATGAGATGACCAAAACAACTTTGTATTATTTAATATTTCTTAATATATATGATTCCGCCACTAGTAATAATTCATGCTTATGAAGACCATATAAATTAATTAAGACTCCCTCCCCCAGATAGAAGGTATGGCATGTCCTCATGCCATGAATGAATTAAGAATGGATTAAAATAAAAAAACATGAGGGTATAGATAGTTTGTAAAGCCTATAGGAAACCAGTCATCCCTGCTATTGTCATTCAAGTAATTATGGATAGAGTTTGCATTTCAAGTTCATTAAACTCCTAATTTTATGGGTCCCACTTCTAGGATAGTGACATCCTAGGTATGGTATGGATTTAGACAACAGGGTCTTAAGTGCAACTTACAAACATTCTCAAACGGAATATTGATGGATTTCATTTTAGATCAACCATGCATACCTTCCTCCAGTAGACCCACAACAACCTTTATTATCACAGAGTAATTTTCATATATATTTTTTCTCTTTTTTTAAAAGTTTTTCTTCGACTCTTTTTAACAAGCTGTCTTTCCTAGGGAATTTCCTCTCATTTAGTCGGTCCTGTTAAGTACCCTGTCGAGTTTACATGGTCATATCACAAGCTGGCACTTGCTACTAGTGATCCTGTTCAGTACCTCAGTGGGTTAACATCTTATACCCATTTTCTATCAGAGGCTCTTGTACCAATGTTTCCAGTCCCTATAGATATTGGACAAGTGATTTTTCCCATGAAAGAGTGGTGGGGGAGCAGCTCTGAAAATCATGCTACAGAGTGGGATGATATATGGATTGGACGACATCCAATATTTTTTTTTTACTATCATGGAAAAATAAATGTTGTAAGAGGAATCTATTGAATCTAATATACACACGATTGATGGATTTAGTATAAAGTGGATGGAGCCATAAGATAATGAGTGAAAGGTGTCTCTAATCCCAAATCTTTCCTCTTCCATATAGAGTTATAGTAGTGTTCCCCACAAACTAGGAATTTCATTCACCCTTATGCTACCCTGTAGTAAAGATGCTTAAATAACATGCCCTGCTAATGAAGCTAGGATGTATGAGTGACCTCTAGGTTTTAGATAGACCTTAATTTATGACAAGTCCCCATGACATTTAAAGTTTGTCTTAAGTAACTGATATAGTATGTATGAAAATGAATAATGATGTAAAAAAATTTTGGTTTAGTCATTAGCATGATCTTCTTCTTAGTTGTTTTATTTTAAAAAGAAAACAAAAAATGAAGTTGCATTATTCCCTAAAATAAGAATGCAACATTTTATTTATATACATATTTCCCTACCCTAAGAAGAAAGAAAACGTGTTTGTTCAAGTATATGATCTTTTCCAATGAAACCAAGTGCAAAGCAAAATGAGAATTGTACCTTTATCCACATATGAAAATATTGTTGCATTGATTTCCTGAATGTGGAAGTTCAACCAACTTACTTTTTTGCATCAATAGGTGTCGAATGAAGGAATGATATTGCGTTCGAGTTACCTCTTGAAACCAGCTTTTGATGTAGTCTTGGTACTCACCTTCCTTCTCTATGTCATATAGATCCTCTTCTTCTAGTTGAGCAATTGTTTGAGGATATGCTGGATCTGTTAGCTTGCATGTAAAGAAGTCTTTAATTTTCGGTTGCTCTCCTTCAGATGTAATCCCCAATGTATCATATTCTTTTACAGTCTTGCAAAGAACATCTTTTTGTTGTTCTTGGGATTTTTGTTCGTCTGTTATTTCGAGAGAGGTTGATAAGTTCTCAACTGCTGTCAAGATGGTTTTTACCTGGTGAGAATTATTCCCAACTGTTGCTAAGATTTGAGAGAGTTCTCTTAAACTGATGGTCACCTCTAAATCCATGTCTTGGTACATGGTTGGTAAGTCCTACTTCACACAAGGATTAGTGGTTGGGGCTCTTGCTACACCCAAAGTTTTGTTTATATATATATATATATATATATATATATATTCTTTGGAATCTAATTACGAAACATATCACATATTTGAAAAGAAAATACCTTACGACAAAAGTAAACAAACCTTAAAAAAAATTGAACCGAACGTAACAGATATGAATGCAACACCTAAGCTTGCTGAAGAGATAACACACTTGCATAAGAGTAAACGGCACGAAAGTAAACTACCTAAATTTTCAACACACATGTACACGAAATTAAATTATGGAAAAGTAAATGATCTATGTTTGTGAAAGTAAAAGTTCATTTAGCTATGGGAAAGTAAACTACTTGTGTTTGCAAAAAGTACACTTAAGAGAAGTAAATCAAAATTTGCGTGAAGTAAACACTCTTGTGCGAAAAAGGAACAACAAGGCTTTGGGAAGACTCACTAAAGTGGATGCGTCAGGTTGTCACACTATGAAAATTTCGTAGTGAAGTCGTCTTTGCGTCTTATCGTTTCCCCTCCCCCTTGCTGTGTAATGTAAGGGAAACCTATATACCCTTATCTACCTAGACTCCAATCCCTTTAGCACCTCCCCAGAATTGGCCCCAAAATGGTGGGTAAAATATGCACTATCTAATTCAACACTTAATTGTCAACCTGGGAAGGTAGCTTGTGAGATGCAAACACTGTATGTTCAGGATTGAAGGCTTGAACAAACCTAAGCTAACTAAAGATGCAAATGCACTAACAGGGAACTATATGATTTTAATCTACATGCATGACTTTCATAATTCAGATGCAAGAATTTAATCTATATATGAAAACAAGAAATTAACTAAGAACTTGAAAAGTAACTATAATTTCAAATTGAGCCTAATGTTATATTAATCTATTTTATAAATGAAGGAAGCTGATTAATAACTGAGATTCAAACTAGTCTAATGCTATGCTAATCTATTCTATGGAAGGGAATTGTAGATACTAATCTAGGAAGCAATCGCTTGGTCCGAAAGCGATTTAACTAATGAGTGAAAAACTAACTACTTGCAGCAATTATCTGATCTATATTTTAAATTGGAGACTATTTCATGTATGCATAAGTAAATTCCTATCTTAGAATGTAGTGCAACTAAGTTATGGAAGTCAATGAACTATTTAATTGCAAATTTGTAAAAAACAAAACATGTAACTGTGGATTCGTAAAAAGCAAAGCAAATATTATTCTAAAGACCAAACATAAATAAATGCATTGCAAAATAGTAAACTAATCAAAGAAAACTAAACTTGGAGCTTTATAATTAAATCTAAAACTAAGTACAAAACAATAACTGGAAATATATTCAATCTGTAAGCAAACCTACAACAACAAAAAAAATACTTTTACTCTACCTCTTCAGCAAACTACACCATAAACTAAGGAATCTTAACCAATCATAAAAATATCATGCAACTGATTTACAACTTGAAAAGTAAGCCTACACTAAACTAGGTTATGTGAACTTTTATCATCAAACTTTAAAATACTGAAAACCAATGCATATTTAAAATCTAAATGAACCTATTAATTTTAAATTTTAAGATGAATTCTAATATTTTACATCTACTGAATGAAATAACTTGAAGAAATGAAACTAACAAAACAAAAGCCGAAGACAATAAAATGATGTGTAATTGAAAATGAAAGACTGATTATGGACTCAAATGAAAACTGAAAATGGAATGCTCAACCTATTTTAGAAATGAGAAAAACTAATATTCAACAAATTATATGACAACATTTTAAACAAGCTTAAGCTAATCTAAGTTTTAGGCATGAAAACAAATGAAAGTAAGTCATAAACTATCTAAGTCATAAACAAAATAAAACTATGTTGTTTCTATTCAAACCAGAACTATTTTTCACATAAGCAGTAGAATATATGTTGAATATAAATTGATTTTATCATCATTAAAACTGAAATAATTAATCTATGTGTTAATATAGAACTAAATATAGATTGTTAAAGGTGGATTCGAATCCCAACTAGCTACATAACACGGTGGAATACTGGAAAATTAACCTCTACCTTAACTAACTATTTATGCCAAAACAAAATACTGAAAATTTTGAAAATGTATTAAATTTCTGTCTAAGTACAAATTAAAGGCTGAATGACAGTCTGCATTAAGGTGCAAATAGAAGGATGAAAAATAGTCTGCATTAAGGTGCGAAATTAAGGCTGAAAAACAGTCTAAACAAAGGGATGACTGGCTGACCGTATGAATTCGGAAGGCATAAATTGCATAAAAACGAAAAAAAATTATATGTTATAAACAACAAAGTATTACCTACAGGAAAACAAACTACTTGCTTGCAGAAATAAAATGACTTACAGGAAAACGTAATAGTTATATAAAAAATGAAATGGATTAGCTACAAACATAAAAAGAAACTGATGAATATACATAGATAGAACCTCTGGTTGATGAGGGGCCCTTCTCAGCAATAAGGGGCTGCGTTCCTACACTACTCAGTCATCGATCATTAACAGAGAAATGAGAATGATCACCAACAACTGAAATAGAGACTTTTTATTAAACTAAAGCAAAGTTTTACAAATATTTTTTTCCCCTCATTTTCAAAAGCAAAGAGGTATTTATATGATGATTACAATGGAGATCATATCGACCACATCTTACTAAAAATAGAGGTTCATTACTGCTATAGCAACTACCAATCAAAATAGGAACGAATTTAGAAAACGACCAACCATAATTTTTGGAAAAGTTCGTTTCATAGAACCACAATTTTCTCCCAAATGGATTTGTATTTTGCGAAAATGCCCAAGGTGATTGAAATGGGCCTATTTTCCACAAAACTCATGTGCCATAATTTTCAATTTCGCTTCTGTTGCCCACAAATATAGCCTAAAAATCAACTGTATTTTAAAAAGATGTGGTCTGCATGGGCGTCTGGATGAACGTTCGATTCGGATGACTTCTAACTAAACTTTGTTCATAAATCCGGATTCTAAGTGGATTTTATGCTAGTTTGTTGGCCACATTGATGGTTGGGCTCTAGATTCAGATCGTGGTCGAATTCTATTGTTGGACTCATGCGATTCTGCATCCTTTTCATCCTCATGTTGCATTCCCTCCGCCTCGTGAGTTTCACGGCCTGCACATAACGTTAGATAAGAATTAAACCATGAAAATAAGATTTAAAACATGAAAGGGCATCATATTAATATATTTGTTTAAGTGGGAAGTCAACAAAATGGTTATAAAACATAAAAGGAAATCCATATATGTTTTATCTGTTTTCAACCATCGAAATATATTATGGCTTATTAACATGTAATTATCATACTTTAACACATTCCCACTTTTAAAAAAAATTCCCATATTTTATTTTATGTGTTTCCACATTTGTTTTATATTAATTTCTTTTACTTTAAATTTTAAACAAATTTTATCTTAAAAAGATTAATAATTATCCTTCTTTGATATTCCATTAAGTTTTATTTAAAGTATTTCCATGAAACCTATCATTAGTCCCTGGTTTGATTTTCATATACATGATCAACATGACCAGCAAGAAAATAGAAGACAAGGGTAAACCAAACCAAGAACTTAATAAAAGAAAACATGTCATCAAACCTAGTGCAGAACGTAGGATTGAAAGAAGGGGTTGAATGGAGTGCAGAACGTCTATTATTTGCAAAATACTACATTTAATACATAAAAATAAAATATTTGTCTTACTTTACATTTATGAGATTCTAAATAACAAAACAAAGTAAAATATAACCTTGTTGAACATAGATGTATCAAATTATGGTAAACATGTCGGAAATTAATGTAAATAAGACCATTATAAAAGACAATTTTGGGGCCCAACATAGGAATTTCTTTACTTTTCTTAATAACATTGCTTAAGAACACCTCTACAAACTTCCTTAAACTTGTTATCATCATTGTCATTAGGGGATTTTCTAGGGGATTTGTACTGCTTATGTATAACTCAAAGTGTCTTACCATGAAGGCCATGCGCAACCACTCCGCCATAAGGGGACCGCTTTGGATTTATATACACTTGTGATCAAGGGATTCCTTAGGTTATTCTTTAGGGGATTCAATGATTCATTATACATTCCCAAACAATTTATCTCTACTACAACCACATCCATTAGAGGAAATTTCAACTCAAAATGGGCCTCCTAAGGAAAATTAATAAAATAATAGTTAAAATAATAAAATAATATTTATTAATTTTGGAGGAAGTAAAGAAAAAACTACTTTTTTGTTCGTATTTTCGATATATCTCCATGTGTTTTCGACATATCAAATTTCAATCAAGAGAGCTCATTGGATGCAGAATTAAATTCTGCATCCAATGAATACCCATTCGGCATACTTCTGACAGGACCCACTACCCCAAAAGCAAGAAATACTTGAAAAAACATGATGATGATGTCATCATTACATTTTTTCAGGTATTTCTTTTTCCTGGGGTAGCGGGGCCCGTCAAAAGTATGCCGAGTGGGTACTCGTTGGATGCGAAATTTAATTCCGCATTCAACAAGCTCTCCCGATCAAAATTTGAGTAAAATCGCAGGGAGATATGTTGAAAATACGAACAAAAGTAGTTTTTTTTATGATACCTATCCCCAAATTTATATTGAAAATTTGTTTAAGAGGTGCTTCCTTTTTGAATTTTACAGCATTTTGATTGGCTAATACAAGATGACATGGAATTTGTATTATTTTTGGAAGGCCTATTTTAAATTGAAATTTCCTCTAATGATCATTATCACCTTGACACCACATATATATTCACCCTTTTGACATCAATGACACCCTGTTTAACATAAATGACAATTTTTTCCAACAATCTCCCCCTTTGTCAACAACTTCGACTCTCTCTCCCCCTTTGACATAAATGAAAAAAATGGGTGAAGCAACTTTATTCAACTTCTCCCCGGGGGATTATGTTGGCTCCCACTGTCAATATGCTTCTCTTATGTGACTATGTTTTGCTGGTCATTTTCTCCCTTGTAGAAGATAACTTTACTTGACTATGAATTCCTTATGAAAATATCTTTCTTTGCTGACAATGCTCCCCCTTTGACTGTGTTTAATCTCCCTTAGACTTGGCCATTTCTTGAAGCTTTATGTATTAGCTCTCCTTTTGTTCTTGAATAATTTACTAAACCATTGATTTGCTGACTTTTCATCAAGCTTCCTTTCATGTTTCTTACATTTTATTTATGAAGTAGCTCCCTCGTGTTCCTGTATAATTTGCCAAACCACTGATTTTATAACTTTTTATCGATCTTCCTTTCATGTTACTTGCACTTCTCCTCAACATTATCCATAATATTAGGAGCATTTATGCCAAACTATTTAGAACCATTAGGTACTTCTCTGCTATAGGATCATTATTTGTAGTCTTGACACCTTTCTTTTTGCTTGTTGCTATGGCATTATTACTTGAATCTGAAACTACTATAGGTATGTCCTTTGAGTATTTTGCATTGACTATTTTTTCCTTCACATCTTTAGCATGTAATACCAATTCTTTTCTATATTTGATATTGGGACCTATTATAATTTCCTTCAATATACTTCCCATCTTTAATATAAGAGAATTGCTTTGGTTTGATGTCTTGATTTGTGAACTTTCATCGTTTATATAACAGACCAATCCATAAGCTTATTCCTTCTATGCTTCTGGATTATTCTTCCACGCTTTCTTATATCTGATATCAGTATTCTCCTTTATGGAAAACTTTATCATGCTTCTGCAATCATGAGTTATGTGCCCATAGTTATTGCACTTGTAGCATTCAACATTGTGATTCATCGTACTTCTACAAGTTCTTTCCATGTGTCCATCATTGTGGAAATTGTAACATTTGAAATTTTAGTTCATGTAAACACCTCCATTAATTGCATGAGCTTTATGTCCATAAGCTTTGAAAGCTCTATCCCTATGTCCAAAATTGTTACGTGAAAAACAATAACCATAAAGGAAACTTCGGTACCTGGGAGAAAAAGGTATTCTTTCTGAAGTGACATATGTGTAGCCCTTCTTCCTTGAATCTTGAATTTTTCCTTTTTAGATTTTACCTTGGTGGGAGCTTCTGAGAATATCTACATAATATTAGTTTTATCTTCACTTTCCTTATTTAATATCTTAGAGCTTTCACTTCCATCAATTCTCTTCTTAGACATTGAATTTGGTTCAACTGGGAAACTATCTTGTCCAAATCCCCTTTTAGTAAAAGAATCTCAAGTTCTTTCCTTTTACAAATATCCTTCTTTTCTTGAAGTTGGCTTGTTAGATCTGCTTCAATTGTCTTGGCCTCTTCTATCTTAAGTCTTAAACAAAAAATAGTCTTCTTAGTTTCTTCAATAATATCTACCATCTATCATTTTGAATTATGATCATCCACATGGGCTATTTATAGTTGACCTTTTAGTAGCTTGTTCTCCTCTCTAAGCTTTGAGAGTTCCACTTTAGTTTCCATTGATTCCAAACTTAACTTTTAAAATTATTTCTTTAAGGTGGCAATTTCAGCTTCTTGTTCTAGACAAAAAATTTCCTTTCTTTTACATTCTTCCACCTTCTCTTTAAGTTGACTTCATAATGTACTTTTAGTCTTCTTAGGCTCTTCATCTAGCACTATATTCTCTTGTTGATACTTATGGATTTGCTCCATTATCATCTTGTTCTTATTTCTTTCTTCCTTCAACTCATCTAGGGTATTAATCCTTTTTTCTTCAAGATCTCCAACCCCTTCAATTTATGAGCCTTCATTATCTTCAGAAGCATTGCTTTCAAAAATTCATCATATGATTCTAGATGTTCTTCATTTTCCGTATTTCACATTTCATTTTGATTGTCTTTATGTTATTGATGGAGAGATCCATTTGTGTAGAGGTTTAGTAGCTTGTTCTAGATTTCTTTAGTTGATGTACACTTTCCAAGGTTGTCTTTCACATCATCAGATAGTCCATGCAAGATGATATCCATTTCCATTGCATTATTCTTCCTTAACTCCTTGGATTTTGATTTTGTTGGTATTTTTTGAGCAGTGTAACCATTGACAACAGATTGTCAGAGACTCAAATATTATCCCTGTAAATATAGTCTCATCCTTATATTCCAATGATCAAAATTTGATCCATAAAACAGAGGAACCCCATCTGTAGAGTAAATACTCTCATGTTCATCCATGATCTCCAAACATCTTCCTTCCAGCTAAGACTGTACTTGAAGGAACCTGCTCTAATACCAATTGTTCAACACACCAACCACACTGAGAGTGGCAGTGAATAAGTGTGTGTACCTTTTATTAATTTTCAAAAACTTGATTATCAACATCTTGCAAAGTATAATCATTCATTAATACATTATAAAAATTTACATTTCATAAGCATATCATCATCACATAAGAAGTATACACATTACTTAATATTTTTATGTATAAATCCAAGTACTGGGGGGGAACCGCAAAATATGTTGTTTATAATATAGAAATTACATTCAACGTGTTTACCAACACCAGCTAGAAGGAAGCTCCAACTCCTTGAGTTTATAGCACCAACTCAAAGGAGGCTCCAATCCCTTAGTTTATCACCTCCAATTGAAAGGAGGCTACAACCCCCTAAGGTCACAGGTTTCAACCTATAGAGAGGAATACAATCCTAAGTGAGCACCAACCTAAAGGATAATACAATCTCCTATCCTTTCTTTGTCTTGCCACCCTGATATGAATAAAATAAACAAACTGTAATTTTCATTGTATCACTATCTTTGACAACTTTTACCTATATCTTTGTTCCCGCACATGTATCAATGTCCTTGTTCCTGTATCACTTTATCACTACCTATGTCAACTTGTCACAATCACTATCTCTATCACAATGCCCCGTTCAATATATCTCTATCTAAATTCCACAATCACTGCCTTTGTCACACTATATCAACTTGTACATGACTCAAGCATATACATAGAAACAATCATCTATAGATTTCATTTGGATCCTCAAATTTTACATCATATACATTTCCAAAACATTGAACATTCCAAGGGATGAGCCATATGCCACAACATAACCATGGACTATGCCAAGATAATCACTATGATCTATGCCAAGACCATCATACAATATGTTGAGATAATCACTATGATGTATACAAACAAATCGCCAATAGCTATGGCATGATAACTATTATTGTGCACCAACATCTATGTCAATATCACCATCAAGTATGCCAAGAGATAAGCACAATAACATGTACAAAGTTCATACATTTTCAAGATAAAAAGATGGACCCTAGTCCATGAGAGACATGACAATCGCAATAGAGACCCATATACAAGAACCATACCATACCTGTGCCAATATGACCATCACCATATCCCACATAACATATATAATGAATTCAAAGAGATATACCAAGAGAGATACTCACATACCTAGAGCAAAGATGTGTCATCACAAGAGAAACCCACAAGCATGAATCATACCTTTTCCAAGATCAAAAAATGAAGAGAGAATATAGAAATAAAAATAATCTCTATATAGATTCATCACATATACCTCGCAACCAACCTTCCAACGAGCTAATAATTTTGTAATTCTAATACCGTATGAGAAAGTTATGTCATTTTTTGTGAATCTCCTCAATCCTCAAAGATACCCATAAATTGCTCATCCTAAAAGCTTTGCACTTTTTCTCCAAAGATTTTCAATAGAAAGAGAGACTTGATTGATGATGAAATGAAATTTTTTTCCCTCTATTTATACACTTCATCATGATATAGTACCTTCTTTTAGTGTCTCCTTAAACTCATCCTTAATCTATGGAGCTCCATATTTTAAGGGGGTCTGAAGAGGTAGTACCCCACCTTAAGAGTCCATCATGACACTTCATGCAAAAAATTCAATATCACTCCATATATTCTCCAACGGGAGCCGTAGGGCTTTTAAAAATCATCATACTTAGTGGACATGCCATTATTTCTGCGAGGATACTTGACACTTCAATTTGTCTAATTGGCCAAAGCACCACAAATTTTGGGGGCATGTGGACCAAGCATTATTTTTTCCAGGGCACTTCAAGCTTCACACCAACTTGACTCGAACAAACTTTGGGGACTCTTTAGGGACTTCTCCACCATAGGTCATGTAACCCCAAAATCATGGGAAAGTGGAGTAAACACCATTGTTTATGGTTTTTTTCATCTTTTATTTCATCATTTATTTGTGGAACAATCCTTGTTAAAAACTTTGATTGATCATAAGTAGTTTATAGGAAATCGTTCAGCAAAACTAAGCCATCTTTATTCTACATGAAAACTAGAACATAGAAAAAAAGATTATGTTATGAGATGACCAAAACAACTTTGTATTATTTAAGATTTCTTAATACATATGATTTCGCCACTAGTAATAATTCATGCTTATGAAAACCATATAAATTAATTGAGACTCCCTCCCCCAAACCGAAGGTATGGCATGTCCTCATGCCATGAATGAATTAATAATGGATTAAAATACAAAACATGATGGTATATATAGTCTATAAATCCTATAGGAAACCAGTCATCCCTGCTACTTCTCAAAGGTTTATCGTCATTCAAGTAATTATGGACAGAGTTTGCATTTCAAGTTCATTAAACTCCTAAGTTTATGGGTCCCACTTCTAGGATAGTGATATCCTAAGTTTGGTATGAATTTAGACAACAAGGTCTTAAGTGCAACTTACAAACATTCTCTAATGGCAGATTGATGGATTTCATTTTAGATCAACAATGCATACCTTCCTCCAGTAGACCCACAACAACCTTTATTATCACAGAGTCATTTTCATATATTTTTTTATCTCTTTTTTTGAAACTTTTTCACACTCTTTTTAACAAGTTGTCCTTCTCGTGCAGATTCCCCTCTTTCAATTGGGCCTATTCAATACCCCGTCGGGTTTACCTGGTCATACCACAGGCTGGTAAATGCTACTAGCAAGCCTGTTCAGTACCCCAATGGGTTAACCTCTTAAACTTGTTTTCTATCAGAGTTTCTTGTCCCAATGTTTCCAGTCCCTATAGATATTCAACAAATGTTTTTTGCCTATGAAGGAGTGGTGGGGGAGCATCTCTGAAAACCATTCTACACGGTGGGATGGTATATGGATTGGAGGGCAACCAGTCTTTTTTGTTATTATCATGGAAAAATAAAGGCTACAAAAGGAATATATTGAATCAAATATACACATGATTGATGGATTTAGTGTAAAGTGGATGGAGCCATAAGATAATGAGTGAAAGTTATCTCTAGTCCCAAATCTCGCCTCTTTCATATAGAGTTATAGTAGTGTTCCCCACAAACTAAGAATTTCATTCATCCTTATGCTACCCTGTAGTAAAGATGCTTAAATAACATGCCCTGATAATGAAGCTAGGATCTACAAGTGACCTCTAGGTTTTAGATAGACCTTAATTTATGACAAGTCCCCATGAAATTTAAAGTTGGTCTTAAGTAACTGGTATAGTATGTATGAAAATGAATAATGATGTAAAATTGTTTTGGTTTACTCATTAACATGATCTTCTTCTTAGTTCTTTTATTTGAAAAATAAAACAAAAAACAAAGTTCTATTATTCCCTAAACGAAGAATGCAACATTTTATTTATATACATATTTCCCTACCCTAAGAAGAAAAAAAACGTGTTTATTCAAGTATATGATCTTTTCCAATTAAACCAAGTGCGAAGAAAAATGAGAATTGCACCTTTATCCACATATGAAAAGATTGTTGCAGCGATTACCTGAATGTGGAAGTTCAACCAACTTACTTTTCTTTGCATCAATAGGTGTTGAATGAAGGAATGGTAGTGCGGTCGAGTTACCTCCTGAAACCATCTTTCGATGTAGTCTTGGTACTCACCTTCCTTCGCTATGTCATACAGATCCTCTTCTTCTAGTTGAGCAGTTGTTTAAGCAAATGGTCGATCTATTATCTTGCATTTAAAGAACTCTTTAATTTTTGGTTGCTCTCCTTTGGATGTAATCCCTAGTGTATCAGCTTCTTTTGCAGTCTCGCAAGGAACATATTTTTTGTTGATCTTGGGATTTTGGTTCGTCTGTTATTTCGGGAGAGGTTGATAAGCTCTCAACTGTTGTCAAGATGGTTTTTACCTGGTGAGAATCATTCCCAATTGCTACTGGGATTTGAGAGAGTTCTCTTAAACTGANATTTGGATTCTAATTATGAAACATATCACATATTTGAATAGAAAATACCTTATGACAAATGTAAACACACCTTAAAAAATAATGAACTGAACGAAACAGATATGAATGCAACACCTAAGCTTGCTGAAGAGATAACACACTTGCATAAGAGTAAATGCAAGGAAAGTAAACTACCTAAATTTGCAAGACACATGTACATGGAATTAAATTATGGAAAAGTAAATTATCTATGTTTGCGGAAGGAAAATTTCATTTAACTATGGGAAAGTAAACTACCTATATTTGCAAAAAGTACACGTAAGAGAATTAAATCAAACTTTGCGTGAAGTAAACACACTTGTGCGAAGAAGGAACAATAAGGCTTTGGGGCAACCCACTAAAGTGGATGTGTCAGGCTGTCACACTATGGAAATTCTGTAGTGAATTCGTCTTTGCGTCTTATCATTTCCCCTCCCCATTGTTGTGTAATGTAAAGGCAACCTATCTACCCTGATCTACCTAGACTCTAATCTCTTTAGCACCTCTCTGACAATGGGGCCAAAATGTTGGGTTAAACATGCACTATCTAATTCAACACTTAGTTGTCAACCCAGGAAGGTAGCTTGTGAGATGCAAACACTATATGTGCAGGATTGAAGACTTGAACTAATCTAAGCTAACTAAATATGCAAATGCGCTAACATGAAACTTATGATTTTAATTTACATGCATGACTTTCATAGTTCAAATGCAATAATTTAATCTATCTATGAAAACAAGAAATTAACTAAGAACTTGAAAAGTAACTATAATTTCAAATGTAAACTAATGTTATATTAATCTATTCTATAAAGGAAGGAAATTGATTAATAATTGAGATTCATATTAGTCTAATGCGATGCTAATCTATTCTATGGAAGGGAATTGCAGATACTAATCTAGAAAGCAGTCGCTTGGTTCGAAAGCGATTTAACTAATGAGAGAAAAACTAACTACTTGCAGCAAATTGTCTGATCTATATTATAAAATGGAGACTATTTCAGTTATGCATAAGTAAATTCCTATATAAGAATGCAAGTGCAACTGAGTTATGGAAAGAAATGAACTATTTAATTGCAAATTCGTAGAAAGCAAAACAAGTAACTGCAGATTCAAAGAAAGCAAAGTAAATATTATTGTAAAGACCAAGCGTAAATAAATGCGTTGCAAAACAGTAAACTAATCAAAGCAAACTAAACTTAGAGCTTTATAATCAAATCTAAAACTAAGTAACAAACAATAACTGGAAATATATTTAATATGTAAGCAAACTTACAATAGAAAAACAAAATACTTTTACTCTACCTCTTCAGCAAACTATACCATAAACTAAGGAATCTTAACCAATCATAAAAATATCATGAAACTCATTAACAACTTGACATGTAAACCTACACTAAACTAGGTTATGTGAACTTTTATCATCAAACTTTAAAATATTGAAAACCAATGCATCTTTAAAATCTAAATGAACCCATTAATCTTGAATTTGAAGCTGAGTTGTAATCTTTTACATCAACTGAAATGAAACTAACAAACATTAGAGGAAATTTGGGGTCTAAAATGGGCCTTATAAGAAAACGTGCCAACAATAAGTTCTTGTGAGTTGGAATTCAAGAACCAATAGAATTCCAATAAAATAAGTCAACCATAATGGTTGAATTGACATATTTGTCATAAAAAAACTATTTTTTTGTTCGTATTTTCCACATATCTCCCCGTGATTTTACTCAAATTTTGATTGGGAGAGCTCGTTGGATGTGAAATTTGATTCCACATCCAATTATTACCCACAATTCATACTTTTGACGGACTCTTCTACCCCAAAAACAAGAAATACCTAAAACAACGTGATGATGACATCATCATCACATTGTTTCAGGTATTTCTTGTTTTTGGGGTAGCGGGGTCCATCAAAAGTATGTAGTGTGGGTACTCGTTGGATGTGGAATCAAATTACGCATCCAACGAGCTCTCTTGATCAAAATTTGAGTCAAAACACACGGAGATATGTCGAAAATACGAACACAAAAAGTAGTTTTTTTCTTTTTTCCTCCAAAATTAATAAATATTATTTATTATTTTAACTATTATTTTATTATTTTCCTTAGGAGGCCCATTTTAGACCCCAAAATTCCTCTAATGGCAAAAGCCTAAGATAATAAAATGATGTGTAATTGAAAATGAAATACTGATTATGGACTCTAATGAAAACTGAAAACGGAATGCTGAACCTATTTCAAAAATAAGACAAATTAATATTCAACAAATTATATGACAACATTTTAAACAAGCTTAAACTAATCTAGGTTTTATGCATGAAAACAAATGAAAGTAACTCATAAACTATCTAAGTCATAAACAAAAATAAAACTAAGTTGTTTCTATTCAAACCAGAACTATTTTTCACATAAACAATAGAATATATGTTGAATATAGATGGATTTTATCATCATTAAAACTGAAATAATTAATCTTTGGGTTAGTATAGAACTAAATATGAATTGTTAGAGGTGGATTCCAATCCCAACTAGCTACATAACATGGTGGAATGCTGGAAAATTAATCTCTACCTTAACTAACTATTTCTGAAAAAACAAAATACTGAAAATTCTGAAAATGAATTAAAATTTTATCTAAGTATGAATTAAAGGCTAAATGACAGCCTACATTAAGGTGCGAACAGAAGGCTGAAAAACAATCTACATTAACGTGCAAACAGAAAGATGAAAACCAGTCTAAACAGAGGGACGACTAGCTGTCCGTATGAATTCTAAAGGCATAAATAGCATAAAAATGCAAAAAATTATATGTTATAAACAGAAAAGTATTACCTATAGGAAAACAAACTACTTGCTTGCAGAAATGAAATGACTTACCGGAAAATGTAATAGATATATAAAAAATGAAATGATTTAGCTACAAACATAAAAAAAGAAACTGGTGAATATACACATATAGAACCTCTGGTTGTTGAGGGGCCCTTCTCAGTAATCAGGGGTTGCGTTCCTACGCTACTTAGTCACCGATCATTACCAGAGAAAGGAGAATGATCACCAACATATGAAATAGAGACTTTTTATTAAACTAAAGCAAAGTTTTACAAAGATTTTTTCTCCCCTCCTTTTCAAAACCAAAGAGTTATTTATATGATGATTACAATGGAGATTAGATCGGCCGCCTCTTGATAAAAATAGAGGTTCATTATTCCTGTAACAACTACCCATCAAAACAAGAACGAATTTAGAAAACGACCAACCACAATTTTTGAAACGTTGGTTTCCTAGAACCACGATTTTCTTTCAAATGG
This sequence comes from Pseudotsuga menziesii, assembly GCA_001517045.1. Lineage (NCBI taxonomy): Eukaryota > Viridiplantae > Streptophyta > Pinopsida > Pinales > Pinaceae > Pseudotsuga > Pseudotsuga menziesii. The sequence goes on along the minus strand of LPNX010741857.1, from coordinate 11,928 downwards.
CTTTGTATTTGGAAAAAATTCATCTATGTGATTGAAATGGGTCTTTTATGCACAAAACCCATGTGCCAAAATTGTCAATTTCACTTCTATTTGACCGCAAATCTAGCCCAAAAATCAACTATCTGTTAAAAACACGTGGTCTATATGGGTGTCTGGATGAACATCCAGATGACCTATAACTAAAATTTGTTCATAAATCCGGATTCTAAGCAGATTTTCTGCTATTTTATTGGATACATTCATGGTTGGGTTCTAGATTCAAATGGTGGCTAGATTCTATTGTTGCATCATGCGATTCTCCATCCTTTTCATCCTCATAGCACATGCCCTACTCCTTATGAGTTTCGCGGCATGCACATAACGTTACATAAGTATTAAACCATGACAATTAGATTTAAAACATGAAAGGGCATCATATTAATATATTTGCTTAAGTGGGAATTCAACGAAATGGTTATAAAACATAAAACGAAATCCATATATGTTTTATTTGTTTTAAGCAATCAAAATATATTATGGCTTATTAACATGTAATTATCATACTTTAACACATTCCCACTTTAAACCCTTTTCCCCATATTTTATTTTATGTGTTTCCACATTTATTTTAGATTAATTTCTTTTTACTTTAGATTTTGAACAAATTTTATCTTAAAAAGATTAATAACAATCCTTCTTTGATATTCCATTAAGTTTTATTTAAAGTATTTCCATGAAACTTATCATTAGTCCCTAGTTTTATTTTCATATACAGGATCAATACGGCCAGTGAGAAAATAGAATACAAGGGTAAACTAAACCAAAAACCTAATAAAAGAAAACATGTCATCAAGCCTAGTGCAGAAATTAGGACTGAAAGAAGGGGCTGAATGGAGTGCAGAACGTCTATTATTTGCAAAATACTACATTTAATACATAAAAATAACATATTTGTCTTACTTTACATTTATGAGATTTTAATTGATAAAACAGAGTAAAAGACAACCTTATTGAACATAGATATATCAAATTACGGTAAATAGGTCGAAAATTAATGTAAATAAGACCATTATAAAAGACAATTTTGGGGCCCAACATACCCCCAGACCAAAGGTATGGCACGTCCTCGTGCCATTAATGAATCGGATGTGGTCTTTCATTTATTCAAAAACTTTGCTTGATCATAAATAGTTTATAGGCAATCGTTCAACAAAAAGAAGTCATCTTTATTCTACATGAAAACTAGAACTTAGAAAAAAAAGTTATGTTATGAGATGACCAAAACAACTTTGTATTATTTAAGATTTCTTAATATATATGATTTTTCCACTAGTAATAATGCATACTTATGGAGACCATATAAATTAATTGAAACTCCCTCCTATAGGAAACCAGTCATCCCTGCTGGTTCTCAAAGGTTTATCATCATTCAAGTAATTATGGACAGAATTTGCATTTCAATTTCACTAGAATCCTAAGTTTATGGGTCCCACTTCTAGGATAGTGACATCCTACGTATCATATCAATTCAGACAACGGGGTCTTAAGTGCAACTTACAAACATTCTCAAATGACAGATTGATGGATTTCATTTTAGATCAACCATGCATACCTTCCTCCAGTAGACCCACAACAACCTTTATTATCACAGAGTCATTTTCATATATATATATATATATATATATACTTTTTATCTCTCTTTTTAACAAGCTGTCAATCCCAGGTAGATTCCCCTCTTTCAGTCGGGATTGGCAATACCCCGTTGGGTTTACCTGGTCATACCACAGGCTAGTACCCACTGCTAGCGATCATGTTCAGTACCCTGGTGGGCTAACCTCTTAAACCCGTTTTCTACCAGAGGTTCTTGTCCCAATGTTTCCAATCCCTATACATATTCGGAAAATGATTTTTCCTATGAAGGAGGTGGGGGACCAGCTCTTAAAACCATGCTATAGGTTGGGATGATATATGGATTGGAGGACAGCCAGTCCCTTTTTTTTATTATCATGGAAAAATAAAGGCTACAAGAGGAATCTATTGAATCAAATATACACATAATTGATGGATTTAGTGTAAAGTGGATGGAGCCATAAGATAATGAGTGAAAGGTGTCTCTAGTCCCAAATCTTGCCTCTTTCATATAGAGTTATAGTAGTGTTCCCCACAAACTAGGAATTTCATTCACCCTTATGCTACCCTGTAGTAAAGATGCTTAAATAACATGCCCTGATAATGAAGCTAGGATGTATGAGTGACCTCTAGGCTTTAGATAAACCTTAATTTATGACAAATATTTGTGACATTTAAATTTGGTTTTAAGTAACTTGTATAGTATGTATGAAAACGAATAATGATGTAAAACTGCTTTGGATTAGTCATTAACATGATCTTCTTCTTAGTTCTTTTATTTGAAAAAGAAAACAAAAAACGAAGTTGCATTATTCCCTAAACCGAGAATGCAACATTTTATATATATACATATTTCCCTACCCTAAGAAGAAAGAAAACATGTTTATTCAAGTATATGAGCTTTTCCAATGAGACCAAGTGCAAAACAAAATGAGAATTGTACCTTTATCCACATATGAAAATATTGTTGCATCGATTACCTAAATGTGAAAGTTCAACCAACTTACTTTTATTTGCATCAATAGGTGTTGAATGAAGGAATGGTATTGCGGTGTAGTTACCTCTTGAAACCATCTTTCGATGTAGTCTTGGTACTCACCTTCCTTCGCTATGCCATACAGATCATTTTATTCTAGTTGAGTAGTTGTTTGAGCATATGATGTATCTATCATATTGCATGTAAAGAACTCTTTAATTTATGGTTTCTCTCCTTCGGATTTAATCCCCAATGTATCAGCTTCTTTTACAGTATCTCAAAGAACATCTTTTTGTTGTTCTTGGGATTTTGATTCGTCTATTATTTCAAGAGAGGTTGATAAGCTCTCAACTGTTGTCAAGATGGTTTTTACCTGGTGAGAATCATTCCCAACTATTGTTAGGATTTGAGGGAGTTCTCTTAAACGGATGGTCACCTCTTAATTCATGTCTTGATTGGTAAGTCCTGCTTCACACAAGGATTAGTGGTTGGGGCTCTTACTACACCCAAAATTTTGTTATTTTTACTTATATATATATATATATATATATATATATATATATATATCTTTGGAATCTAATTACGAAACATATCACATATTTGGAAAGAAAATACCTTATGACAAATGTAAACCCACCTTAAAAAAAAATGAATTGAATGTAACAGATTTGAATGCAACACCTAAGCTTGCTAAAGAGATAACACTCTTGCATAAGAGTAAATGGCAGGAAAGTAAACAGCCTAAATTTGCAAGACACATGTACATGAAATTAAATTATGGAAAATTAAATTATCTACATTTCTGGAATGAAAAGTTCATTTAATTATGGGAAAGTAAACTACCTATGTTTGCAAAAAGTACACTTAAGAGAAGTAAATCAAACTTTGCGTCAAGTAAACACACTTGTGTGAAAAAATAACAACAAGGCTTTGGGGTGACCCACTAAAGTGGATGTGTCAGGCTGTCACACTATGGAAATTCTGTAGTGAGGTCGTATTTGCGTCTTATCGTTTCCCCTCCCCCTTGATGTGTAATGTAAAGGAAACCTATCTACCCTTATCTACCTAGACTCCAATCCCTTTAGCACCTCTACAGAAATGGCACCAAAATGTTGGGTAAAATATGCACTATCTAATTCAACACTTAATTGTCAACCCGAGAAGGTAGCTTGTGATATGCAAACACTATATGTGCAGGATTGAAGGCTTGAACTAACCTAAGCTAACTAAAGATGCAAATGCGCTGACATGCAACTATATGATTTTAATCTACATGCATGACTTTCATAATTTAGATGCAAGAATTTAATCTATATATGAAAACAAGAAATTAACTAAGAACTTGGAAAGTAGCTATAATTTTAAATCTAACCTAATGTTATATTAATCTATTCTATAAAGAGAGGAAACTGATTAATAACTGAGATTCAAACTAGTCTAATGCTATGCTAATCTATTCTATGGAAGGGAATTGCAGATACTAATCTAGAAAGTAGTCATTTGGTCTGAAAGCGATTTAACTAATGAGAGCAAAACTAACTACTTGCAGCAAATTATCTGATCTATATTATAAATTGAAGACTATTTCATATATGCATAAGTAAATGCCTATCTAAGAATGCAAGTGCAACTGAGTTATGGAAATCAATGAACTATTTAATTGCAAATTCATAGAAAGCAAAACAAGTAACTATGGATTTGTAGAAAGAAAAGAAAATATTATGGTAAAGACCAAGTGTAAATAAATGTGTTGCAAAACAGTAAACTAATCAAAGAAAACTAAACCTGGAGATGTATAGTCAAATCTAAAACTAAGTGCAAAACAATAACTGGAAATATATTCAATCTGTAAGCAAACCTACAATAGAAAAACAAAATACTTCTACTCTACCTCTTCCACAAACTATACCATAAACTAACGAATCTTAACCAATCATAAAAATATCATGCAACTGATTTACAACTTGAAAAGTAAACCTACACTAAACTACGTTATCTGAACTTTTATCATCAAAATTTAAAATACTGAAAACCAATGCATCTTTAAAATATAAATGAACCTATTAATTTATAATTTGAAGCTGAGTTCTAATCTTTTATAGCTACTGAAATAAAATAACTTGAAGAAATGAAACTAACAAAGCAAAAGCCTAAGACGATAAAATGATGTGTAATTGAAAATGAAAGACTGATTATGGACTCAAATGAAAACTAAAAATGGATTGTTGAACCTATTTCAAAAATGAGACTAACTAATATTCAACAAATTATATGACAACATTTTAAACAAGCTTAAGCTAATCTAGGTTTTAGGCATGAAAACAAATGAAAGTAACTCATAAACTATCTAAGTCATAAACAAAATAAAACTATGTTGTTTCTATTTAAACCAAAACTATTTTTTACTTAAATAGTAGAATATATGTTGAATATAAATGGATTTTATCATCATTAAAACTGAAATAATTAATCTATGTGTTCATATAAAACTAAATATGAATTGTTAGAGGTGGATTCGAAGCCATACTAGCTGCATAACATGGTGGAATGCTGAAAAATTAGCTTCTACCTTAACTAACTATTTCTGCAAAAATAAAATACTGAAAATTCTAAAAAGGAATTAAAATTTTGTTTAAGTGCAAATTAAAGGCTGAATGACAGTCTGCATTAAGGTGCAAACATAAGGCTGAAAAATAGTCTGCATTAAGGTGCGAACAGAAGGCTGAAAAACATTCGAAACAGAGGAACAACTGGCCGGCTGTATGAATTCTAAAGGCATAAATTGCATAAAAACGGAGGAAATTATATGTTATGAACAACAAAGTATTACCTACAGGAAAATGAACTACTTGCTTGTAGAAATGAAATGACTTACAGGAAAACGTAATAGTTATATACAAAATGAAATGACTTAGCTACAAACATAAAAAGAAACTGATGAATATACACAGATAGAACCTCTGGTTGTTGAGGGGCCCTTCTCAGAAATCAGGGGCTATGTTTCTATGCTACTTAGTCATCGATCATTAACAGAGAAACGAGAATGATCACCAACAGCTAAATAAGAGACTTTTTATTAAACTAAAGCAAAGTTTTACAAAGAGTTTTTCTCCCCTAATTTCCAAAACCAAAGAGGTATTTATATGATCATTACAATTGAGATTAGATCGACCACCTCTTGCTAAAAATAGAGGTTCATTATTGCTGTAACAACTACCCATCAAAACAGAAACGAATTTAGAAAATGACCAACCACAATTTTTGGAAAAGTTTGTTTTAGAGAACCACGATTTTCTCCCAAATGGCTTAGTATTTTGTGAAAATACCTCATGGTGATTGAAATGGACCTATTCTGCACAAAACCCATGTGCCAGAATTTTCAATTTCGCTTCTTTTTTCCCACAAATTGAGCCTGAAAATAAACTGTCTGTTAAAAACACGTGGTCTGCATGGGTGTCTGGATGAACGTCCGAATAACCTATAACTAAAATTTGTTCATAAATACGGATTCTGAGCGGATTTTCTTCTAGTTTGTTGTCCACATTGATGGTTTGGTTATAGATTCAGATCGTGTCTGAATCCTATTGTTGCATCATGCGATTCTCCATCCTTGTCATCCTCATGCTGCATGCCTTCCTCCTCGTGAGTTTTGCGACCTGCACATAATGTTACATAAGCATTAAACCATGAAAATAAGATTTAAAACATGAAAGGGCATCATATTAATATATTTCTTTAAGTGGTAAGTCAACGAAATGGTTGTAAAACATAAAAGGAATCCATATATGTTTTATGTGTTTTAAGCAATCGAAATATATTATGGCTTATTAACATGTAATTATCATACTTTAACACATTCACACTTTAAACATTTTTCCCCATATTTTATTTTATGTGTTTCCACATTTTTCTTATAATAATTTCTTTTTACTTTAGATTTTAAACAAATTTTATCTTAAAAAGATTAATAATAATCCTTCTTTGATATTCCATTAAGTTTTATTTAAAGTATTTCCATGAAACTTATCATTAGTCCCTGGTTTGATTTTCATATAATAATAATAATAATAATAATAATAATAATAATCTATTTTTAAGGTCACCGCCAAGCGAGACACCAAATTGGTGTATGAGACCCCCTTGTTTGTGGGACAAGGGACCCCCCTCTGCACAGCGATTTAACTGCTAAAGTCTACAGAGGTGTACATACACTACCCCCCTCTGGATTTGAACCCGTGACCTCCTAAGAGGAAACACATAGGGCCAGCGAGAAAAGAGAATACAAGGGTAAACCAAAACAATAACCTAATAAAAGAAAACATGTCATCAAACCTAGTGCAGAACTTAGGAGCGAAACAAGGGGCTAAATGGAGTGCAGAACGTCTATTATTTGCAAAATACTACATTTAATACATAAAAATAACATATTTTTCTTACTTTACATTTACGAGATTTTAATTGATAAAACAGAGTAAAAGACAACCTTATTAAACATAGATGTATCAAATTACGTTAAATAGGTCAGAAATTAATGTAAATAAGACCAATATAAAAGACAATTTGGGGGCCCAACATATGAATTTCTTCACTTTTCTTAATAACATTGCTTAAGAACACCTCTACAAACTTCCTTAAACTTCTTATCATCATGATCATTAGGGGATTTGTACTGCTTATGTATAACTCAAAGTCTCTTATAGTGAAGGCCATGCGCAACCCCTCTGCCATAAGGGGACCGCTTTGGATTTATATACACTTGTGATCAAGGGATTCCTTAGGTTATTCTTTAGGGGATTCAATGATTCATTATACATTCCCAAACAATTTATCTCTACTACAACCAGATCATCATTATCACCTTGACACCACATATATATTCACCCTTTTGACATCAATGACACCCTGTTTAACATCAATGAAATTTTTTTCCCACAATCTCCCCCTTTGTCAACAACTTCGACTCTCTCTCCCTCTTTGACATAAATGAAAAAATGGGTGAAGCAACTTTATTCACCTTCTCCCTCGGGGATTATGCTGGCTCCCATTGTTAATATGCTTCTCTTATGTGACTGTGTTTTGCTGGTTATTTTCTCCCTTAGAGAAGATAACTTTACTTGAATATGAATGCCTTATGAAAATATATTTCTTTGTTGACAATGCTCCCCCTTTGACTATGTTCAATCCCCCTTAGACTTGGTCATTTCTTTAATATTTATGTTTTATCTCCCCTTGTGTTCTTGAATAATTTACTAAACCACTGATTTGCTGACTTTTCATCAATCTTCCTTTCATGTTAAAAGAGAATTAGAAGAACCAAATCCCTTTTGTGTAAAAGATATTTTTTTTGTAATCAATATTGTAAGCAACTGTGTAAAACAGTTACAGGATTTTGTGGTCTGCAAGTAAAGTCATGCTCTAAAGATGCAAGCCCTTGTACTTTTTGCCGATGTAATGAGAGTTCCCCTAGAACAGTTCATGATCACCCTTTATTTAGGGTGATGGATATTTTCCTATTAGAAGATATATATATAGCACACCCACATAGTTTGTGGCTGGCTCATGTGGATAGACATCAAATGGTTAAGAGATAGTTATGGAATGGAAGACAATTTGGAATTTTTTTTATTCCTCATATTCTTTTAGTTAAACCAGTGCAAGTGTGAGTTATACATTATTATTATCCATTTATCAACTATCAGTTATGAATTGTTGGTTATCCATTCATCATCTATGATTTATCCATGTATTACTACCAGTTGTCCATTCATCATCTAACTACCAATTTTTTTTTAATTGTTTATTTTGAATTTTGAATCACTGCCATATAATCAATCTTGACAATACATTTGTCTCATCCTCGTATGTAGATGAAAAAACATAGACCGTAGTCCACCCTAAATATCAAATAAAAACGTCTATTAACACTATATATATAGGTGAATGCATATATTTATACATCAATTCAATTCAATAAGGTAGTTCATCCATCCTTTATATATATATGATGATAAATGAACTATAAATGCATGTATAAATATATGCGTTCATCTATTTAGATAAATTAATGAACAAATATATACATCCACCTATGCTATAGTTCTAATCAAATGAGAAAGAGGATAAAAATCATTGTTTTATGTTGAATATGTTTCTTCATTTCTATGAAGCATAGTCTCTTTATGGGCTTAAGACTTAGTGTGGAAGTCATAATCATTACTATTTGATTCTCCACATAATAACTATATTTAACAATTTATTGGTTCTTTGTTACAACACGATTTAATTCATTGGCAACAAATTGTAATATTATTTTGTACTTGAAATTATTGTTGAATTTGTGGCTCAGTTTTATGAAGCATATTCTTTTTATGGATTTAAAGTTTAATGTGGAAGTCCTAAAGGAATAACAAAGTATTGATATTGGATTCTCCACATAATAAATGTATCTAACAATATTATAACAACATTTGAAGCAATTTTCTCATTGGCCATAAATTCTAAGTTCTAAATCTTAAGTTTAAATCATATACAAAATACTTAGAACTTGCAAGAAAACAAGTGAATATAAACCAGCATAGATCCATATTAAAAAGGATATAGCAAGCACTGGAAGAGATCAAATCTCTCTAACTCTAAACCCATTTTTTAGAGTGGAAATATTGAGGAAATGTGAATGGAATGTTTATGGTTTTAATTTGTAATCTTATATATGTGGTTCTAAAAAATATTTTAAATCTAAATTGAGGTGACATGTTATATTTTATAACATTTTATTATTTTTTATGAAGGACACACAACAACTCTAGGATGGGGATGGAAGGACTTACACATCTCCCCCTACTAGGTTGTAGAATGCGCCTCTTCTGCGCAAAAATTTAAAAAATATAGTAACACTTAATGATCTTCATGTCCCCGATAATTTGGGATATGGTGGTATCCAAAATGTTATATGGAAGTGAAAAGACATGACTTGAATCGAATTTTCCTCTATGTAGGCCAAAACATAATAAGATATCACCATCCATCTCAAGTTTTGTTAAATTTCCATATGCTTAGCTAAGACATTAGTATTTTATTTCATAAAAAAAGCATATAAACAAGATCACTGAAAGATAGACAAGCACAACCATACAAAAGGAACACAAAGATTTATCCTGGGAAAACCCTAAAGGGAAAAACCCAGCAAAAGCTTCCTCAATATAGATGCCCCAAAAAGATAAAAGATAAAACCAGCAAGGAGATCAAAGCCTGATCCTCCTCCTTCTTCATCTACTTCTCTTCTCCACTAATGTGCTACACAAGTGAGAGTGTGTGTCACAAATGAGGAGCACTACACCTCTATTTATATTCATCCATTCACTTAAGTTAACTCATTTGACATGTAGGCTCGAGTTAAATCATGTAGGCTCGAGTTACACATGTAGGCTCAAGTAACCACACTAGGGTGCTAATGACCCACCTTTACAATTAGAGGGGACTACCTCATGACTCTTATTAGATATTCCGATTAGGAGCATCGGGGTACAATGTAATACAAGTGGTTCTCCCAGTAGGACCATCGGGGACCACAACAGATACATATAGAATATTCTTCAAAGTTACAATATTTCAACACTCCCCCTTAACGAGAAGGGTATTCTACAGCAACATCAACAACAACAAGAGTAGATATAGGGTACATCATCAACATCAGTAGGGTAACACATCTATAAATCATTGGAAGCTTTTCAACATCATGTAGTCTTCATCTTCAATCATCAACAACATCTTCAGTCTTTGATCCGCAACATCTTCAACATTTTGATCTTTCAATTAGCAACGAAATCTTCAGCACTTAGACCTTTCAATCAGAAACATCTTCAGCACTTTGACTGTTCGATTAGCAACAACATCTTCATCATTTTGACCTTTCGATCAGCAACATCTTTAGCACTTTGACTTTTCGATCAGCAACAACATCTTCAGTATTTTGTCCTTTCAATCAGCAACATTTTCAGCATTTTGACTTTTCAATCAGCAACAACATCTTCAGCACCTTGACCTTTCGATCAGCTGCAACATCTTCAGTACTTTGATCTCTCGATCAGTAATATCATCATCAACACTTTGCCCTTTTGATCAGCAGCAACATCATCATAATCATATTCTGATCTGTCGATCATAATCATCATCACATTCTGATCTTTCGATCAGAAACATCATCATCATACTCTGATCTTTCGATCAGAAACATCATCATCATACTCTGATCTTTCGATCAGAAACATCATAATCATAGCGCGTCATCATCATACGCAACAACTTGCAATCCACAACTCAAAGACAAAAAAAAAAAATTGGATCATTTTTGGACTTAAAGTCCAGGGATGATACAATCCCACCACATTCTTGACAACCAAAGTTACCGGATTGATTACAAGAGAATCAATCCCTATCAATTTAGGACTAATTTCAAGGACGATGCAATGCTATCACATTCTCGACGACCGAAGTCACCGGATAAAATTACGGGATAATCACTCCCTATCACTTTAGGACTTGAGTCCAAGGATGATGCAATCCTACCACATTCTCGACGACCGAAGTCACCGGATACAATTACAGGATAATCACTCCCTCTCACTTTAGGACTTGAGTCCAAGGATGATGCAATCCTACCACATTCTCAACGACCGAAGTCACCGAATACAATTACGGGATAATCAATCCCTATCACTTTAGGACTTGAGTCCAAGGATGATGCAATCCTACCACATTCTTGACGACCGAAGCCATTGGATACAATTACAGGATAATCACTCCCTATCACTTTAGGACTATGTCCAAGGATGATGGAATCCTACCACATTCTCGAGGACCGAGGTCATCGAATATATTATGGACAGATGTCCTGGGATGATACAATCCCTCTTCATTCTCGAAGACCGAGGTCTCCGGATCACTTTAGGGAAAGTGCCCAGGGATGATACAATCCCTCTTCATTCTCGAAGACCGAGGTCTCCGGATCACTTTAGGGAAAGTGCCCAGGGATGATACAATCCCACCACGTTCTCGAGGACCAAGGTCACCAGATCTATTGTGGACAGATGTCCTGGGATGATACAATCCCTCTTCATTCTTGAAGACCGAGGTCTCTGGATCACTTTAGGGAAAGTGCCCAGGGATGATACAATCCCACTGCAACATCACTACTCCCCCTTTCGGGGAAGATCTTTTCGAACCACGCCAAGCTTGTCTCGAAAGTGTTCAAACTCTACTTGAGGCAGAGGCTTCGTCAGTACATCATCATCCAAACCATCATCATCTACATCTTCAGTATGTGAATACTGAACTATCACCATCTG
>LPNX010741846.1:0-18903 GCA_001517045.1 Pseudotsuga menziesii | reverse complement strand
ATTCTAGAAATGCTCAATTAGTGCAAAGTCAAATGTGTAGGCATTTGTGCAAACCTAGGAGGAAAGTCCTCTGTATACAGATCAAGCATTCTATAGGAATGTGAATGAATGCCATGAGACATCTCAATACATCTCAATAGATGTTTGTAAAATGTGAACCTAATGTTTATAAGAAAACACACATTTACATAAAATACAAATATGCAGAGGAAAGGGAGAGATTCTAATTGACATATTCAAGACATAACATAGTAAGCATTGTGAGAGAGGTACATGTACAGTATGCAACCCCAGCACAGTCACTAACGTGTGAGATAATTGACTTAACTAACTGTTACCTCATCATAGGTGTAATATTATGACTTTACTAAATAACAAAACATACAGTTCTTAACTTAAGACTTCAAAGTTAAGATAATATTGCAACATATGACCTGTAATTAATATCTACTTGATCACCCTCCCTTGATGAGCATACTACAAATTACACCAAGATTGTCCTTAAATTTGATAAACTTATTTGGATCAAGAATCTTGATAAATGTCCATGGTCTGCTTTTGAGTTGCAAGATACTGCAGCTATTTATGTTTGTTCCCCACTAGCTGGCAAATGTAGTCAGTTTGTGCCTCCACATACTAGCTTCCAAATGTCCTTGCTTATTTATGAGGAACCTAAGGACAAAAATTGGGTTAAACTAAGAAATAATTAGTTGACCAAATTGAAAGAGAAGCGCTAATGGATGCATTTATATCCAAAATGGCTTAGCTCGCAGAAGGCATGATAAACTTTAGACAACTAGCCAAGGTCTACAACCTATTTCTCAAGGATCAATGGTAAATATTTTAGACCCAAAGTTTAGTACTGTAAATCACATTAAAGACAGAAAACCCAAGGAATTTGTGGATGTGTGCAAGAAATATAATGAGGAAGCAAGGGCTTAGTTGTGTGAATTTGATTTGTATAACTTTTCCCTACCACACCCATACAAATGGAATCCAAATCCATATGTAGGGGAAGTCCAAGTAATATCCCTATCTTCTTAGATTCATCATAAAGAATTGACAACCAATAATATACAAAAACATAGAGAGAAAGAGATGAATAACCCTCATGCATCAGGGCTAAGATCTCAAAGATACCATGAGACTCTCACATTAGATAGAGCTAGCTCCCATATTAGAGGAGAAATGGAGGGGGTCAATTTCCTTTTTGAAGACTCCTTAAGGATTCCAGGTAAAGAGGTAGTCTAGGCTTGAAATCATTGTTACACTCCACAGTCAAGGAGCTTCAAATAGGAATTAATTGTGACAGTGGGCATGAATTCCAAGAAGGAAGAGATAGATCCTACCTTCAGTATATATCTTTCTCAAACATAGATAGATCCTACCTTCAATAGATACAACTTTTCCTGGGATAAACTACCTCTCTTTGCCTTTATAAACAACATTAAAAAACTAGAGAATCACTGATTTATCAGTTGCAGTCATATTTCCCAGAAATCATATTGGATTTAAATGATTTCATTCTCATTTCTATGACATGAAATGCACGGGAATGATATCTATAATATTGATCTCCATATCTATTGTCCAATTGTCTGTGTATGAGAGGTACTTTGACTGTACCTTTAAACAATGATCGAGGTGTTTTCACAGTGACCTGGTCATGCATGGAGACACACAAACATTTTAGGCCTTCAATTTTCAAAATCTATGTGCCCAATTTATGCGAAGACAACTGGAAATGTGATAATCTTTAAACATTTGATCCGGAACTGAATTTGGGTGGAAGGAACTGAACTGTGTGTGAAAGAAACCTCCAGCTAGCATAGGACAACTTCTCAACAATTACCATTATTAGCAAAATCCATTATAAAGCTTATTAAATCATTGAAAACAAGGGAAATACATCAATTAATTAACATTTTAGATTGTGCACTGTGGGTGACATGAATATGTCAAAATGGTGTGAATGTATGTTACTATTGTTTTTTTATCTGGATACATATTAGAAGCATCTGACATATGACGATGTAATGGAAAAATTGAACAATAATACTCTTTTCCTTTAACTTTAATTTTTATGGGAATGTATGGGGTGAGGTGGGAAGAGGATGCTGGGTGCTGACATTTTGGACATTCACTGTTGATAGTAACATGCATATATGAGGATTATGACACAATGAGCTGATGAAATCCTGACACTCTGGTAAATTAGAACATTGTTGTAATTTCTCACGAATTAATAACATGGCACAATGAGCTAATGAAATGTTAGCATAGTGAAATGAACCATGTACCAGTAATATTACTAGTATGCAAACTTCCGTGTTCCCTCAAACAATTTCGGTTGAGAGAAAACATCAGAATGTTTATCTATTTTATGCAAGGAGGCCTCCTAGAGAAGTCATAACATACATTGTGCTCAAATATAAACCAATTTCAACAAGTTTTAAGTTCCCTTAAACAATTGTGGTTTGAACAAAACATCAGAATTCACTATGCCTGTGTAGCAGGATTCATATCCATGTAGGATTTCATCGTTGGACACTAAGTACCACATCCATGTACATGGAATTTAATGAAAAGGGAAAGGAAAAACACATAATTTAATGAAATCAAACAGACGACATTTGCCATATTACAAAAAATAATAATAATGCTTCCACTTCACGATTTACAAAACTATTAGTAATTACATAACAAACTTGTTTTGAAATACATTGTCAAACATGCAACTATATTGCAAGAAGTGTGTAGCAGTAAAAGCTGATTGCTAATATATTAAAACAAAAAACCAATCTGTCATGCCATGGCTTCCACAATAACCAGGCTAACCAACTAATTCAACTCTAATTGAAGATCCTCTAAAATGGTACAATATTGTGTAGTACACAATTCATCCACGACAATAATGTTACAAGAAAAATACAAGAGCCATTCTATTAAAAAAATTCATTCCATGTAATGTAATGTACATCATACACTTATTCCCTCAATCTCAAGACAATAATGAAAGTGTAAGTTTCACAATTATGTCATTTTGATCCAATTGTTTTATGTCTTTTGTAACTTCCAACCAACTATTTCCTTGTTTTCTATACTGACGCACTGAAAGACTCAAAATAGTATAACTGTCATCCCTAGAATCCTCATAAATTAATGTAGACCTTGAAGTTCCAGCACCATCATCAAGGATGAAGTTACAAAGATGCCTTTGCAATGAAGATTGGTCAAGTAGTAGCAATTTTTCTCTATTTGAACTTTGAAGTTAATTTCCCATGACATGGTTCAAGGTTGAAGTCCCGGTGATTTACAATGATATCACCCTTTCCACAATCATCATCCTCAAAAGGAAACAATGTAAGGAATTTTAGTGACTCGGCACTAGCCATGATTGAACTTGAACCTATTTCTGTAACAGCAGAACTTAGTCCCTTCTTAGTCCCTTTCACACTGTCGAACCATCTTGAAAATCCATCATCAAAGCATCATATTAGCTATGTATTTGTCATGTTTCACTGTATTTTAATACTCATCCTTAAAAATTTCATTGCAAGTTGGCAATCTTCTTCAGCCATGTTATGCAAAATTTCTTTATCAGCATGAACTTTATAAACAGAGTCATTCTGAATATTTTCAATGTCATCTTGTACCTTCATACCACATTCTTTTCAAATAGCTATCAATCTTTAGTTAGACATATATTTTGATTCTTCCCTCCTTTTTCTATAGGAGCATTTTTCTTCACCTTCTGTCCATTCCCAATATAATATTATCTTGGTTGGTTTTGGAGACACCAGCACTACTCTTGTAGCTTCCTGAAAAAAGAATAAACATGTTTTATCAACTTTGGTTAAGGGTGTTGCATCTCCAAGTGTAGAAAAAATATGCAACTAATACTATACAAATATGTCTTGAATGATGATAATTGTAAAACAATAGTAAAATATGAGACACGTCCTTCAATAATTTCAGGGATATCTCAATGCCCCTATCCAAATTGATGCCAAAGTGAAACCAATTCTTAAAACAAAATTCACTCATTGGCTCAACGTCCAAATCATGAAAAGTATAATCGATGCACTGTAGATCCATCCAAAATTCAATTCATTCAAATGCCAAACTATTTCTTTAATAACAGAACTTACATTTTCACTTTCAACAACCCATACTTTGACACCCATATGAAAGGATGATGTAGCCAAACTAGTAGTTTTGAGACTAAATTTGACTTCTGTAATAATGATGAGAATGTTCATCAAGAGTGCTATTTAGTTGTAAAGTTTCTATATTCTAGATGGTTCTTGCCTGAAGACTTTTGAAGCTCATACTGCAAGTGTACTACGAGCTTCCTTCCTCCCTTGTGGAACACAGTTCGTTTCTTTGCTGTTTGGAACCTCTTTTGTTTCACAGGCACAGATGGTTTGTTGAAATTGTGGACAATCAAGTCAAATGAATGTATTGCAACATTTGATCAGCATGAGGAAAAGGTGACTTTCAGATTCCCTTAGTTTCAAACTCACATATTTACTTCTACAGGATATCATAGTTGCAAGTTTAATTATATTCTACCTTGGGCCCTACCTTCACCCTATGCATCCCTATCCAAATGAGATCCTTCTTTACAAAGGAAAATCACTATGCCCCTGTAGCTAAGTTGCTAGTGTACATGGGTATCGGTATGACACTTTTGAAACAAAGAATGGGTGTAGGCCAGGGGTATATCTATGCAAAAAATTTAAAAATGAAAATTAAGATAAAACACAACAATTTTTTTTGTAAATCAACGATGATTGATCTCAAATTAAATTCATCACTCATCATTCAAACCATTCAGAATTCATAATCAAACATTTCCCATTCAATGATTTATGAATTGAAAATTTGACATCATGGCTCAGAAATCAAATTCAACATTGAACAATCATATACAATGATTAGAAAAAAACAATAAAACTTGATCATTAATGTCTCAATAACAGCACGAGTCTTAAACGAAGTACATAATTTATAATACATTTATAAATTGCCTAATAGCATTTCAAAAAATGAAACATAAAATACAACATAGTTTATTCCTCAAGGCGAGTCTTCTAGTTCTGTGGCATTCTCATCATCATTGGCTACAAAAAAAATGGCACCAAAATCCCTATATTTTTCTTCACTGATGGACTGTTTCTCTGTCCAATATGAAAATGAAATGGTAATAATGATGTCTGTTTTTATGTGTTTAAGTTCATGAGAGTGTTTAGGAAGTGACAAGTTAGGGTTCTGGAGGGCAGTACCGCCTTTTTAATTTTATATTTTTTGTTTTTCTTCTTTTAATGAAGAAGACACACTTGCAAAACAAAAATTCTGCATTTGGTTACCCAAACTGGGGTGTGCCCCTGTTTCTTAAGTGGGAGGTGTCGTTCTGAATTCTTGGTGCCCCAAGGTTCTTTTAGGTCCATACCCACTCCTGAACCAGGTAGAGCATACCTGTACCCATACCCGTACCCAGCTCATGCATCCAGAAGTGTGGTTTGTGAACCCTGGCAGCTTAACCGTGTTTCCATATTTCAAGATTTTTATTCTTATTGTACCTATAACTGCACCCAAATATTTCCATTTGACATATAAGGGCACATTTTCTTGTTTCGAAACTCTCTTCAATCTTGAGGTTTAATGTGCATGTTAATGAGTAGGAAGCAGTTTAATAATTTTAATGGTCTTTTCCAAAACCTGGTGCTAGTTTGTAATTACTGTATTCTTGTTCATCCTTTTTATGTTTTTGAGTTTTCTAGAAATTAGTGTTTGTTGCAAGAAATATTGACAACACTTGAAGTTGCCTTGTATCTTAGTCACTTTTTTTTCCTCTAAATTGTGCAGTTTGTGGACCCTAATAGCTGAACCCTGTACCCATACTTCAGGAGTTTTTATCCTTATTATACCCATAACTACAGCCAAATATTTCCATGTGGCATGCACATAGCAGGGAATATTTTCTTGTGTGGAAGCTCTCTTCAGTCTTGAGGTTATTACATGTTTGTTCATGAGTAGGCAGCAATTTAAGTACTTTCATGGTCTTTCCAAAACCTGGTGCTATGTTGTAATTTCATTATTTTTGTTCATTGTATTTAAGTTTTCGAGTTTTCTAGAAATTTGTGTTTGTTGAAAGCACATTGACAAGACTTGAAGTTGCCTTGTATTTAGGAACTTTGTTTGCTTCTAACTTGTGCAGTTTCTTTGAACTTCTCTAAAATCTTTATAAAACTATTTCCCTTGGGATCAATTTTTTCCACAAAAAATCCTATTTTTTTTTTCTAGCAGAACGCAAATTACATTTCTCATGTGTCTTTAAGACACCACCAACTAAAAATAGGTCAAAAGACCCCAATTGTCTTGGCTAAAAAGTCATCTCTACCTTCTTACATTGTAGGATTGCAGCATCGAGAAAATTTTATGTTCAAAAGAACATTACAATTTTCAAGAAGGGATGGCTCACCAAAAAACATGTTATAGGTTTATCCTAGGCTTGGTGTACTTTCCTGAATTGAGCCCCATTATTACATCAGAAAAAACAAACCAAATTAATCCTGAAATCTGTCTATCTGAAGCTTCCAGCATCTAAAACTTCTGTTGAAAGAATGGATACTACAGAGAGGAGAGAGAGAAAGCAGAATACTCACAGGAGTCGCAATAATAGAAAACCTTGGATTGTAAGGCACCGACCCCTTGATTCATCCCTACCAGAAAAATGCAAAGTAAGTATCATATTTAAATAGAAAAGTCCTCAAACAATTATAAAAAAAAAAAACTATCTATGTGGCAAATTATGCATTAATGCTAATTATTTTACACAGTTCTTTCACTTACATAGATAAAATACAATATAATGGATTGTGTGTGTCTTGACGAGTTATGATTGGTTACTTTCTTCTTCTAAAACCCATATTCTACCTTCTCTTTTTCTTTTCGAACGCCACTCGGCAGAAGCATCTTTACCATTAGATTGTTCATATATTTCACGCTTACGCCTTATTTCTTCATCTCTTCTACATTTTTCAGCAAGATCATCACTCTCCATGTCTGTTGCATTAAATCTTGACAATATGCGCCTATAAAACCACTGAAACATCTGAACAAGTGGGTTTGAAAGTGATGAACTTCCTCCATGTTGGTTGTTTTTTTTATAAGGCACCCTTGCTTGCTTATGGGATTTTTCCATTCCTTGTGTGTTCCAAATTGCCAAACTGCCATACTCTTTAGCAAACCAAGGACCATCAGCATAAAGTATATGCTGCAACAAATAAACAATAAATTAATTTTTACATTTAAATGAAGATTTTAAAAATATGAACATAAAATAAAAAATAAAAAATATAACATAAATAGAAAGGAAAATGTTATTTACCATGTAATGTGTAATATGATTTTCTCCCCATGCCTCAACCATTTGCTTTGTAAAATCTATAACTGAAATAGTGAAGGACATGTCATCACCCACATCAAATTTCTCCTTGTTCATGAAAGAATACATAACAGAAAGCATCATCCATGCCTTCTTTTTTCTTATTGCAGAGTTTCCTCTATCAGTTCGATCATTCTTAGCATCAATAAGTTCACCAAAAATCTTTTGTTGACCTTCTAACCTATCCTTTGAGTCTTCAATAAAGTGGCGTGCCTTTACACCACCCATAGATGGTTTGCAAGGAACATTACCCCGAGCTCCAGACAACTTTATATCTTTACATATCTTCACATTTCCTCCATGTAAACCAGCATTAGAAATAACCTTTTCAATTTCCTCAATTGATTTTTGAGCACTTTCTTTTGGGCTCCTATTCCAAGCAGATAGAATAGAAAGGTACACTAATTTATCTATAATCCATACAAATGCATGTAATGTACATATGTGTACTCTTGTAAGAGGTATAGGTAGTATGTGGTCAATGTTTTTGTCCAAATTTTCCCTATTTGGAGGCATGTCTTGCCTACAACTCATGATCCCATTTGACCACCCACCCGATGGTGACTTTTCCTTCTTTCTTGTGTGCATGCAATATATGCAGCTATGCTTTGCATTAGCACCATGACCTATATTATGCATGCATTTTAAAGTTTTGAGGTCTACTGCTAGATGCCATTCAACTTCATATGATCCATAACCTTCAACCACGGGGGCCTCACTTGTTGACCAATATCCTATCACGTTAGTTCATATTGTGGGTTTTAAAATTATTAAAAATTGAACCAATATATTGCAAGTATTGGGGGGATGAGGGGTTTAAGGTGGGGGTGGGTAGGGTGGTTTATAAGGATTGAGGTATAAAAAGGGGTTGGGAGGAGGTTTTAAGTATTGGGAGGGGGTTTCAACAAAAAGAGTTTGGGTCAATATCTTTGGAAATTAAGGGTATTCTTTAATATCCCACGATTGCACGTGCTATGTGAGATGTTCACTAAGTGAAGTCCCCGTGCCTTCAACATATATTTTTTCCCCCATGTTATATGAAGCAATTGTTGTGGGTATTGATGTTTGATGAAAAACCCACTTTAATGAGTCATGGGACTCTTTATCAATTCTAAAAAGTCCTAGCCACCAAATGCGATCCTCAGATTGGACAGAGAAATACTTTTTATCAGTAATATTAATATTTTTATCCATGGCTTTATTCATTAAGGTGATAGAAACTCTTTCATATTTCTCAGCATTAATGAGTTCCATCTCATCCAACTTAATGACAAATACTAACTTCCCATGTGCTTCCTCTATAGAAATGTCATAAAATTTTACCATAGCCTGTAAGGTTTTTTCTAAATCAACCCAGACATTATTTTTTGGGTTTAATGTGATCAATTCACTATGACTTCCTTTTTTTCCAACATTCTTTCCAAACTCTTTAGATTCTTGCACATGATACATATCACCTAGGATATTGACAATGTTTTCTTTTTTCATTCCACAAGATATTTTTATATGAAAGGGTCGAGGAATTACAATCTTAGTGATTCCTGCATTCATCATTCCCTCTCGTAAACATTTAAATAATGTTTGATAAGCTCTTCTACTAATACCGGTATCATCACATACATTTTGTATTTCATCTACATTAACGGATTTTTATATTTGACTTATCAATTCATCAACAAGAGATTGTCTAAGAGAATTAAAACATCGTTTCTTAATCATAGAGATAATCTCTTTCTTCTTAAACTTTGAGTTTATCATAGAAGACATGTCAATGTCTAGATCTCCATTCTTTTTTTCTACCTTTTTTGGGTCCATGAGATATTTCATAGCATAAACCCTTCTTTTCCAAGCACCCCCATTATGTGACAATGATGAAACATCAGAAATTCCTTTAACTCGAACTCTTCCACCAAGTGGTGTTGCCTTCACCTTATTCCATTTTTTTGTTATATCATCAAGCTTAGTTTTTATGTTCATAACTTCTTCAGTTAAATGACATTTCTCAACAAGCAATCTTATTATCTCTTCTCTTTTTTCATTAATATCTTTGCTTTGTTCAGAAGTGATTTTTTTCAAACTACTATTTTCATTTATTAGGGTCATATTGTTGCTTTGTAGCTGATTAATTGTTCCATCCAAATGATAATGAATCATTTCCAAATGGTTGCTCCTCATTTCCAAATGGTTGTTCCTCATTTCCAAATAGTTGTTCCTCTCAATAACTTCTGTATAGTTTCCTTTCAAACTCTCACAATATCCCAACAAACCTTGTTTTCCATGACAAAGAAACTTTACTAATCCAGTTATGCTTTTGAAATCTGGATGCAAATTTGTTTTAGGATCAATTGGAAACAACTCTCCCTTTTCCCATAAGTCAATATGTTTTGCCCCATCTAGCCTTAGTTTGTTCTCATCAATACCATGCACTTTTGATCGATTCTTCTTTTGTAATGGTGCCATATCTTGATCCACTTGAATCAAAAGATTAAATTGTTGTTTTGATATAGAGGAATCTGTGATATTTTCCATCTACATCACAACAACAAAGTTTTTAAAGTATGGAATATTTTAATGTTGACATAAAAAATCTACTAGTTTAGGAAAATACCATATAAAGTTAGAGAAAAGATTAAGAGGTGCAATCAGTGTAGGATGTAATCAGGCTTGGGATCAATTTCCAAGAAAGTAATGCTAAAGTGGATTTTTAAAAAGAGGAATCTAGATCTAACAAAAACTACCAACCAAAATAAATCAGCATGCATTATAGTAAGAGAAAAAAAAGTATGTAAAGAAGAAAATAAAAAGAGTTGACAATAGGGTATTAGGAAATCAAATCATATGCCCTCACAATCTTCCATCAATTCACATAGCCAAACATATGTTCTATTTAACCCAAAAGAACAAAACCATTAACCAAGATAAATCAACATGCTCAATGATATGTAATCTATTATAGATCAAATTAAGTACCTACATTTTCATATTTTACAGACAGCTTTTAGTGTCTTGTTTTAGATGAAATTAGAAAATTGTCAACTATTTCCAGCCATAGAATCGACTTTCAAATAACCTCACTAGTCAACAAAGACTAAATTTATGGTGTGTTGTGACAACATAGCAATTTCACCCAATAGACTTGAATGATGATAACTGTACACAGAAGGCAGTAAAACAAAATTAAAATTTCAGACATGTCCTTCAATCATTTCAGGGATACCTCAACGACCCATATCGAAATTGATGCCCAAGTGATACCAATTCTTCAAACAGAATTCACTCATTGGTTCAATGTCCAGATCATGACAAGTATAATCCATGCACTGTGTGTAGGAATACCATGTAGTATGTTTCTCAAGTTTTGTAATGAAAAATAATAACAACAATTTTGAGTACCTGCTGCTCACTCTCACGTGTGAACAAACTTAATGCTTTGAAGACAGAACTATATCGTGGGGCCTATTTTAAAACCTACAACACTATTGTTTAAGGGCCGAGTTTATGTTTTGTTGACTGCTCCTTCACCACAAACTTCATCTCATCCCAACCAAGTTCATCTAGGGCTCATGGCTGCCTTATCCTAGCTCATGGTAGTCCAGTCAGTGTTCACAGCTACCCTAACCTAGATCTTGGCATCCCTGCTAAATGTTGTTCCATCTCTCAGTTGCATATGTCATTGGAAGAATCCTATCACCACAATTCTCGTTCACCTTTTTTTCTTCATCCTAATATGGTACCCAAAGCTCATTCTTCCAACTATTTTTCTTTACGTGTTATAGTCCAACCACTCACTGCAAAGATAGGATTTAGAGCAGAAAAAGGAGATTACCGAAATAGGTTTTCATACATCGCAAACTATTAATGATGAACCTGATGGAAATGCATTAGCTACTGAACATAAAGTAGATGACCATGATGTCAAGGACATGTCCTGTGCCACCTCAATAATAAACTTGAGTTATGATGGTATAGACGCCTCATCCAAACAACCAAGTAGTGAAGCAAATGGAAACTATATAGATTATGTTGTTGATGATGTTATATCACCTTCACATCCAAGATAAGAGGTGCCTGATACTGATGAATTGACAGTAAAAAGCATGGAAATTATCAAGATACAGTAAGGCTTATTTAAGCTCCTATTCAGATTTGTAATCCCCCAGAATCAATTAACAGTATTGGTCAACCATTGACATGTTTGAGGCAAATATAAACGTCAAGTGGTGAATGGAAATATGGTAGAGTTCAGATCATTCTACAGAAAATGATGTAGTAAATGTTTATGAAGAAAATGAAAGACTTCGAGCAAATCTACAAACTGTTGAATCTTCAATTATCCAGCTCAGGCCAGAAGTTGCCTCATTAGAGAGACGGACTTAACAACAAACTGTAGAAATAGAGACACTTACGCAGCAACTTGAATAGAAATTAAGCATGGACAGGACTTTGCAAGTGAAATTTAAGATCTCAAATTTGAGTGTGATCGTGTTAAATCATAATTTCAACAACTAAAGTATCTAGGGCACATCAATGAAAAACATCGAGATACATCACATTATGAAACACATAAATATTAGTTTCCAACAAAGTATGAAATTACCTTCATCTCTGTTGTAGAATTCATTGAGTTAAATTTGCTGCTCACTATCTAATTCGTTGGGTTCTACCTGCTGCTCACTTTCACATGTGAACAAACTTAATGCTTTGAGGACAGAACTATATTGTGGGGCCTATTTTAAAAGCTACAACACTATTGTTTAAGGGCTGAGTTTATGTTTTGCTGACTGCTTCTTCACCACAGACTTCATCTCAGCCCAACCGAGTTCATCTAGGGCTCATGACTGCCTTATCCCAGCTCATGGCAATCCAGTCAGTGTTCATAGCTACCTTAACCTAGCTCTTGGCAGCCCTGCTAAATGTTGTTCCATCTCTCGGTTGCATATGTCATTGGAAGAATCCTATCACCACAGTTCTCATTCACCTTTTGTTATTCATCCTAATATGTTACCCGAAGCTCATTCTTCCCACTGTTTTTCTTTACGTGTTACAGTCCAACCACTCACTGCAAAAACAGGATTTAGAGTAGGAAAAGGATATTACCGAAAGAGGGTTTCATACATTGCAAATGGTTGATGATGAACGTGATGGAAATGCATTAACTACTGAATAGAAAGTAGATGGCCATGATGTCAAGGACATGTCCCGTGCCACCTCAGGAATACACTTGAGTTCTGATGGTCTAGACACCTCATCCAAACATCAAAGTAGTGAAGAAAATGGAAACTATAGAGGTTATGTTGTTGATGATGTTATATCACCTTCAGATCCAAGATAAGAGGTGCCTGATACTGATGAATTGACAATAAAAAGCATGGAAATCATCAAGATACAGTAAGGCTTCTTTTAGCTCCTAGTCAGATTTGTAATCCTCCAAAATCAATTAACAATATTGGTAAACCATTGACATGTTTGAGGCAAATAGAAAGGTCAAGTGGTGAATGGAAATATGGTAGAGTTCAGATCATTCTACAGAAAACGATGCAGTAAATGTTTATGAAGAAAATGAAAGGCTTCGGGAAAATATACAAACTGTTGAATCTTCAATTATCCAGCTCAAGCCAGAAGTTGCCTCATTAGAGAGACAGGCTGAACAACAAACTGTAGAAATAGAGACACTTACGCAGCAACTTGAATATAAATTAAGAATGGATAGGACTTTGTAAGTGAAATTTAAGATCTCAAATTTGAGTGTGATCATGTTAAATAATAATTTCAACAACTAAAGTCTCCAGGGCACATCAATGAAAAACATCTAGATGATGTTAATAGATGGTTTGCCATGGGCAATGTTAGAAATATTCTTAAAGACCTGGAGGAGTTAGATTATGAGAATCAAGTGAGTGAAACCTCAATTCGCAACTGGAAAAGTAAACAAAAAAAAGAATTCGTTGATTTGTTACTCAATATTTCAGGGGATTTATTAGAGAAGAAAACTAGATATACATAGCACACTTCTAATACGAGACTTGATATTTCAGCTGTCGAAGAAGAAAATGAAACCATCAAGGTTTACACTCACTTGATTCAAGAAAGAAAAGGAAGATGGACACACAGTGCATACATTCAAGAAATTGAAAGAGAAGTGACTTACCTTGGAGGTAGATTTGAAAAATTGATCAATAGCTTTGAAAACTCCTCATGTACTCGCTTGGAAAGCCAGGAATTGCAATACAACGCCATGAATTTCATATTTATAAATTTAAGGAATCACAGATTTACAGATTAGGGTATACAGTTTCAAAATTATTTGACAAATCTTACAAATTTCTCCCTCCGATTTCCAAATTTTTCCCTCCAATTTCCATGTAAAACTTGACTTCTAACTGAACCCATTTTTTGTCAGCAAGTTTTCATAAATTTCTGAGCTAAAACCATTTGCTTTCCCACCAAAATACTTCTGTTCTCTGCCATTCATTTCATTGTAAAAAAAATTGTTGCAGTCGCGGCAAATTTTCTTCAGATAAACCTAAAAAAACACCATTCGCACTAAAAAACACTCCTGGTAGCCCGATCAGTCTTCCATACCCGCATTGCCTTCAATTACCAAAAAAAATTGTTACTGGCCAAATTTTCCCATTGGTCCATTTTGCGAACAATTTTCCGGCGGCTGGTCCATTTTGCGACTTTGGTATAAAATACATTTACATTTTTTCAAGGTAAAGTTATAAAATTCATTAACATGCATTTAGATTTGATTGTTACATTAGCAAAATAATATTACATTAATATAATTATATAATATTGCATTTAGATATAATTTTTTTCATGGTAAGAGTATAAAAAACATTAACATTTACTTTGATTATTATTATATTTACATTATAATTTTGATATTATATCTAACAATTTTTTATCATTTTTAAAAAATAAAAAAATAAAAAACATTACAAACATTATTAAGTATAATGTGTTCTTAATAAAAAAAATATTAATAATTATAAAAAAATTCATGGTTACATAAATTGAAATATTGAATAATTTTTTCAATATTTTTATATATTTTAAATGTTTTATATTTTTATTATAAATATTATTTCTAAAACTTTAAAAATTAATATGGTAATAAAACTATTTTATTTTTATTAAATATTATATATAAAATTTTAAAATAATTATACTATTAAAAAAATTATATAAGAATATACTTGATTTATTAGATTATATCACTTATAAGAATATAAAATTTATATTAAAAAATAATAGTGATTTTTTTAATATTATTATAATTATATTTTTTCTTATAATTTAAATATGAATATATTTGAGTTTTACATTTATTAAATATATAAAAAGTAGTGGTCTATTCATTTCAAAAAATAATAATATAAAATTTAAAAGTTTCCTATCATTTATTATGTGTGCACACGAATCTAAATATTTTATTAATATTTTAAACCAATATCTCTTAACTCTACATTAACTCAATGTACTTGTCAACTACCATTAATGAGGTGATTTAGGTTGACTTTCATTATATTTTCATTAGATTTAATGTGACATAGCATATTTGTAGTGTGATGTGGCTTTTTTAATTATTTTCCTTAGGAGGCCCATTTTAGACCCCAAATTTCCTCTAATGTTTCATATTATAGATATGCTATTAAGAAAATATGTTTACATTAAACATATTCTCACACTTATGTGTGTGTTTTTAAGTGTTTCGTAGCACCTCTATTAGTCATATTTTACATCATAAGCACACTGACATGGTACTTAGAGAGTCTTCGTATTATAAACACACTATTAAGAAAATATGTTTACATTAAACATATGCTCACACTTATGTGTGTTTTTAAATGTTGCATAGCAGCTCTATTAGTCATCTTCTACATCATAAGCACACTACGGAGTTACAAAAATGAAAATCTGATTCCCTTGGACTATTGGTTCTCTTTATAGTATTAGGTGAGATGGTACTTAGAGAGTCTTTATACTCTAAACACACTATTAAGATATTTTACTATTAAAAGTATTTTGGGGTTTTTACTACTCGAAGAAATGTGCAGAGGAATCATCAACGATGCGCCAAACAAATCAATAGAATCAACATGATTTGTTCAAAGTAAACATGCTTCGAAACATTTTCATGCATTTGCAAATGTATTGTAGCACATCTATTGCTTCTCTTGTGCATCATAAAAATATCCAGGACCATAAATGATAAGTATGATTTGGATGCTTTTTTCATCCAAGATATAAAACTATGAGGCACCATTGGTGGTGCACTAATGTATTATAAGTGCACAAGTGGGCATGTTTTGAAATTTAAAAATTCCATACTAGAATCGGTACAATAAGGAATCATAATTGTCAATCTTGTCTTAAATATTGAGCACACTATTATATCAAGGTATAAATAAAAACCATCTTAAATTATTGGTGCATTTTGGAAAGTATACGGATTTTAATTTACGACCATGCATCTAAACATACAAGATGAATTGTATAGGTGTTTGTTTCCCTATAAAACCATCCTAAATTATTGGTGCATTTTGGAATGTATACGGAATTTCATTTATGACCATGCATCTAAAAATACAAGTTGAATTGTCTAGGTGGTTGTTTCCCTATAAAAATGACGCAACAACTAATCGAAATAATAAAAATACTATGCACATTTGTAGTGTGTTAAGTTTAAACAAGGAGAAGACTCTATAATGCACTTATGATTACTTTGCATTAGGGTTATTGCATCACTATTTTAAGGTGCACGAGAGTGTTTTACACATTTTTTAGTGATTTGTTTTTCAATTTTTAATAAATATAAAATGTAACTCATTATATATTAACTAAATGATTAGTGTGTGTGTCTGCATGTGTTCCTAATGAGATTCATATTTTACTAAGAGGTAGTGACAATTATGGTAGCAGTTTTTACAGTAGGAGCATGCAAATTCATACAAAATTTATGTGAGTGAGAGACAGGAGAGAGGGAGATGGATATGTACCCTTTTCATATCACAATGTATACTCTTTTCTTGTTGGGTAACTTTATATTCCTCAAGTTTTGTGAGGGGATACGCTCCTCAATAGCAACACATGCTTGTTGATGTAGATGATTTATCATTGCGTCATGCTAGATGGGTATCTAGGGTGAGTCCCAATTTTTGGTACCCATCCACAAAGGAGGATATTTATCTCCTTATCTAGCTATATAACAGAGGGGATTATTTCACTGATGTTCCTGATATCCCTATAAAATTCACATCAATCATTGCCAACATCTAGATGGGCAATTGAAAAATCCCTCATAGAAAAATTTTCCATGATATGGAGGATAGTTTTCTTTTCCAAATATACACAATCCACTTGTGAGAGCTAGAAAGTAAAGAGAATGCATGTGAAAGTGCATAATTATAAAATGAACTAGAATCGAAACTATCTTCACACACAAAGTATGAATAAAAAATATTATCCATAATATTACTTTAATAAAACATAAGAAAAACCATATCCATAGGAAAAGAAAACACTTATCTTTTAACCGAGGAAGGTTCAAGAAGTTGGCTGTGTAATAACAATTTTCCATGAAATGTACATAGCAATGAAAATACCACCCCAAGGAAGGCTAGGAGGAATCTAATGTCAAGGAAACGACTACATGCTTCACTCTCTCTCATCCCAATCCATTTTCTCTCATGCTTAGTCAATTTCCTCCCCCAAGATCACTCCAAGCATCTCGTTCAATAATCCCATTCATGGGGCTCTCTTCTAGTATGCCACACAATAGAATAAATGCCTAATTTTTTCTTGCACTTTAGGCTCTCGAAGTACCAAACCCTTATAATGGTCTTTAGTGTGTGCAAAAAGAGTCCAATTTGTTATATACTTTCAGAGAATATCCTGCAAAAGTAATTCATGTATTTTCAAGTATCCAAGGAGAAACAAATGACTAGTAGGTAAAAGGTGTCAAAGGTTCCCCAATATCTCTTCTCATGTACAAGCATCATCTTTACCCTCATGCTTGCGATTTCCACTACACAACGCTATTTTTTTCTTAGTTTATCAATCTAGTAATTGGAAACATCGAGATAACCACACTAATCGACATAGTTTATTAATCTTGCATGGAAAATGAGTGATGCACTATAGTGTGTATGAAAGTTTTGAAGAAAATGAAACTAACACCACTTTAGACCATAAAATGAAGCACCCTTACAATTGTCATAGGAAGTGTATTCGTCCCATGTTTCCATAACTTTACTAAAAGACTTTTTGCCCAACCTCACACATGGATTTTATGATTGGATTTCCTAAGTCAAAGGAAGTAAATGCATATTTTAAGGCTCATGGTTCAAAATCGATGAGCACTAAGGATGACACTTGAGAAAAGGGGATTTAGTTTCCCCTTGGCGCAATCATAGGCCCTCTAGTGCTCTTTAAACAATCATTATGGACCACTTTATTATTTTCCAATATAAATATTAACATAGATCTTAACATGGGTTCTTAACATGGGATGCCTTGGGACTTCACTTAGTGAACATCTCACATAGCACGTGCGATCGTGGGATATTAAAGAATACCCTTAATTTCCAGAGATATTGACCCAAACTCTTTTTGTTGAAACCCCCTCCCAATACTTAAAACCTCCTCCCCACCCCTTTTTATACCTCAATCCTTATAAACCACCCTACCCACCCCCACCTTAAACCCCTCATCCCCCCAATACTTGCAATATATTGGTTCAATTTTTAATAATTTTAAAACCCACAATATGAACTAACGTGATAGGATATTGGTCAACAAGTGAGGGCCCCGTGAGAATAAGGGATAACAAATTAGATTGCTTCATTTATGGATCACCATAGAGTGGTCCCTATATGAGCTAGGAATATCACAAGGGAGCCTAAGCTTGCATAAATATAGCAACCCTGATATCACACGACTACGGTTACCCTCCCATTTTTATCATTTATTGATTCCTAATATTGTTGGTGACCTCAGCATAATAATAAAGTTGAGGGTTCGCCGTGAGCATTAATCTTCTTTGGATTCATCTACAAATTATGGTGATCCACCTCCATATTTTCCTCCTTGAACTCCTCTTCCTCCTCAAACTCCACCAAATCCTCCATAAGGAGAATGCACACCATCTCCATCGTGAGCATCAGGCCAAAAACCATCTCCTTCATAGGGTGATTGAACACCATCTCCTATAGAGTTCGGGTGAACACCATCTCTTCAAAGAGAATATTGACCAATATCGTTAACACCATATTGAACACCATTTCCTCTAGCAGTTGGTAAACCAAAATCTCTTGTAACAACTTACTAACTAGTTATTATTCCCCCTATTGATTCTATAAACCGTATGGTTGCATTGAGTGATATACATTATGGTGGAGAGATATACCAGATCCTACATTCTACATTAATATTTGCAGAGGAAT
>LPNX010741825.1:68884-153477 GCA_001517045.1 Pseudotsuga menziesii | reverse complement strand
TGATATTTGTTTAAAGGAAAAATGGATTTTATATAATATGTTTGAAAGCATGATACTATTATATATATTAGAAAACCAAACACAGAAAGAAACCTTGAACTAAAAGACATAACTACAAGAGGGAAAATGGTAATTTTGTTATAAAATGAAGAGAGGGTATAGGAATCAACCAATGGTGTGGGCGTGAAATCTCCTCCCCTCAACTTGAATCAGTTCCTGAATGGTGTTGTCTCACTCCAAACGCTCCAATGCCCATCGAAATTGCGTTC
The DNA here is from genome assembly GCA_001517045.1 of Pseudotsuga menziesii. Lineage (NCBI taxonomy): Eukaryota > Viridiplantae > Streptophyta > Pinopsida > Pinales > Pinaceae > Pseudotsuga > Pseudotsuga menziesii. Next base: position 153,208 of record LPNX010741825.1, on the reverse strand, counting down.
CTGATTGTGAAAATGGGCTCGGGACTGTGTATTTTTTTTTTAATTTTCAAATCGTGTGTGCATTTTAGAACTACAAATCGCGTGCGCATTTTGTAGTTCTATAACGCGTACACAATTCTTCTTCCTATCCTACATGTTCCATGACATGTCAGGCTGGGGTTGAACCATACCAAGTGCTATGTCAGGCTTGGGTTGATGTATTTTTTGGTAGCATGATGTTGTTTTTGAAAACTAGGATTGCATCTTAAAGGTCCCTCATCTTCTTGCACTAACCCGTATCTATACTTGTTCATATTATGTATAGACATGCATAGCTTGATGTCGATGGTTTTGATAGAAATGAAAATAATCGTGAAGTGATTAAGGAGTATCATTTCTACATCAGTGATGATTGTACACATGATACCTATTTTGTCCAGCATTGTTTTGGTATGCTCTATAAATAATTATCAATATGAAAGATCACTTTTAAAGAACATTGGGTGTGGTCAGATGGTTGTGCTGGTTAATTTAAATCAGCGCGCTCATTCTTATGGTTGTATCTCCTTCATAGAAACATGGATGTTTGCCACACATGAAGTTTTTTTGAAATGAGACATGGAAAAGGAGAACACGAAGGTGATGGGGCCTGTGTGAAACATGCACTCAGGAGATATCAAATGAATCACTCTGCTTCTCGCCTTGCAAATTCAAATGATGTTGTTAATTGGTGCAAACAAAATTTGAGCCATGAATTAAATGAAAGGATGGGTAATGTGAGAAGGTTTTTATGGAATATTGCAATGGGTGATGATGACATATCAATGCCACATAATTGTACTGCAATCCTGAAAATAAGGGTCTTACACTCCATTAGGAGTAAGAAAATGGCAAATATACACTCAATCGAGAAACGAAAGTACTCTTGCTTTTGTATTGCATGTATTGATGATGTAGAGTCCTTTGATGAGTGTCAAAACCAGACTAACAAATTTGTGAAACCATGGAGACACCAAGAATTGACACCATTGCCCCCATTTGGAAATATCAGTGATGTAGAGCATGATAATGAAGTGCTTGTGATTGACAAAGATTATGATCATGTTTCTGATTTGGTTAGAAAAGGTCATGTATTTGCTATCATTGCACCCATAGATAATATAGAAAAAGTTCATTATTATTTATTGAGATACACTAGGTCAAAAAGCATGTTGATGTAAGAATTTAAAGACCCATCAAATTATACGTATGGTGTGGGTTCAATGGTTATAATGGGACATTTCTTTGCAGAAGTAAGGAAATGTAAAGACCATATTCTTTTTCAAGAGTGCGAGTCAGATGTTATATGTGCTCAATATAGTCATTTGGTCATAGCAGCCTAGTTGCAGTTGAAGGCAGTGAAGAGTAGGAAAAATTCCAAGCATCGACAATGGAAATTATTGATAGAAGATCATAATGCCATTCTTGATAATATGCGACTTGCACATTTCATATGAATAAAAAATACATCAAGGTTGAGGAATTTTTGTTCTTTGATTCTACGGTGGGTGGGTGGGAGGGGCCAAATGAGCTTCCACCTTCACGTGGTTGGCCTTGTCATTAGAGAATATATATATAATTCTTGAAACTAAGAGAATCTCTTTATCATTCATATTGTTCACATGTAGAGGGAAACACTTAAAGCAAAGGAGTATAAGATATTGAAACATTCGTTTCAACTTTATGTGAAGACAACCTTCTGTAATGTAGAAATGGAGGGCATTTATGTGTAATGAAAATAAGTTGGATTGAGAACAAAATGAAAGAACATTAATGATTACACCTCCATTGCATATGGTTTCATTTTCATTAATATTTTTTTTCTGCAAATAGAATGGTTACATACAATGATATCAATTTTAGCAACCTCCCTCTTTGAACTTCCTCAAAATTACTTAAGTTTTGTGTGCTCAAAGTGCTGATATATTCAATAAAAAAATCCATTACCATAACCTTATTTTACGAGAATTAAAACCAATAGTGTATTTATATTTTCAATAGTTCTTGATTATAAGTTTCGTTAAAGCTCAAAGTGTCGATATATTCAATCGAAAAATCCATTACCATGTAACCTTAAGATTTTACGATCATTAAAACCAATAGTCTATTTTTATTATCAATAGTTCTTGATTATAGATGATCAACTCATAGTATTGATGAACCTATTATTCCACCATGCTAGATATAAATTATAATGAACTACATTTCCTTATTTGGAAATATCATTTCCCTTTATTTGTATTTATCATGTCTAAAGGGTTTCCATGACATTTAAATCATTAGTTCCTTTTGAAAAGTGTGTTCTATTGTAGGAAAATTGTGTTCTATTAGTTCCTTCTATTTGGGTGCAAACAAGATTCATCAATGTAATATTCACAAAATTTTTACAACGGAAACCTTGTCATAGTCATAAGATAGGTTCATGCAATATCCTTATATTATGTGCACTAAAGAAGATATTCAAACCCTAACTCTAAACTATTTCAGCATGCTCATACATGCCAACCATAAACTCATCTTACAATCCTATATATGAGTTTCAAAAAGACAATAAATTAGTTTTGAAAAATTACAACTATTTATAATATGGATAGATGACTTAATGATACATTTTGATGCATTGATTATCTTGGTATGTTGGTGTTTTTGCTGCACTGAAAAAATAACTCATGCACATATTGGTATGTTAGTACTTTTGTTGTGCTGTAAAAATAACTCATGCACGTACTCAAAACTTTGAAAATACGGTGATGAAAAACAAGAACATTATGTTGCATGAATAGTGATGGTGATAAAATATAACAATTTTAGCTTCAAAAATGTGTCAAGGGTGATCTTATTCCCATTATTTATGTCATGAAGATTCTAAAACAATTCCACTAACTTGGCATTAGTTTCACACTCATCGAGCTTCATATATGAAAGTGCACCACGCAGCCTTTTCATTCAATGAAAAATGAGCATGAAGATGGCAAAATACTTTTCACCTTATCCCTCATAGTATATGGAGGTCTATCTTCATATGGAATCTTACAAAATTAACCCAACAACAAAATTCATCATCTACATCTAATTGAACCATAAATATTTTATGCTTACACAATAAGAACAAAATCCTTGACATTAAATGCTTGTAACATTTACCTTGTTTTATTATTTGTATCCCTTGAAAAGGAGTTCTGATCATGGCATTTACATTTTTGTATTGTCTTAAATTTTATTTGCAACCATGTTCTCAAATAAACAAGGAGTGGTTCAAAATTCTACATGAATTATGTGTTAAAACCATACCAAAAAGATCCATCTAAAATTTATCATTTTGTTATTAAAAAAGGGTCTATTTTACAAATACAAATTACCATTCAAGTGTAACTGTTTAGATTCAACAAATTAATAATTACATATATATTCAGTGCAACCATCATTCTTGATACCGCAGTGCAGCTCTCATTTTGGATAATAACTGCAGTAAAGATGATCATAAGCTGTTGTACATGGTGCCAAAAAGCCTGGATAATACACTGCATAAAGATTATCATCAATAGTACATGGAATTGAAAAGTTTTTAAACACTAAGATGGTAAAACAATGTCAACAAAGTAAACTCTGCATACATAACAAGAGGACCTTAAACCCAAAATTCAGCAAACCTAAACTATTGCAATGTCTGAAAGGAATAAAAACAACTTCAAAAGAGAAAACGAATAGAAAGAAAACTAAAAAAAGTTCAGTTTGATCATCTCAATCACTGGTTTTTGCTGAAATAATCAACAATCAGCAATAAATCATAAATACTAAAAACACATAGGCATATTGTCAACAGTAGCAGAGGATGACAGTCAGCTCTGGAAGCTCAGCTTTGTGGGTATGAATGTAATCCTATGGGTGTGAAAAAGGGGAGATTCATCAATTGATGTGTGCTTTTCTCTGTAGGCTATGTGAAGCAAAGGTTTTCTACACGTCTGTCTAGCCATCTGATCTTGCATTCATAGGTAAATTTTTGTATGTATGCACATCATATTTACTCCCATCCATTCATAATTTATAGAACTCTTAGAAGCCCCAAGACTCCACATTCTGAATAGGGTTATTGGCACTAGTCACTTACCTCCAACCATCCTACATAACTAAATTTAAACAAATCATTTAAATTTCTGTTTTACTAAAACAAATCTTCATTAAATACTAAGCCTTCATTGCCTAAGCCACTATATCATCACTGCAGAAATGGCCTTGTAAAAAGAGGGATTCGGCAGCTCAATCATAGGTATTGAAGACTACTTCCCCCATAACATAAACTCACCCTAAGTAGAATGCTACATACAACAAGCCATTTCCATAATAGCTCTATTGCTTCAATGAGCTATTCCATCTTGTTGAGAGATTGGCTTTATTTTTCCTCTTCAGTATTCTACTGGTATATTTTTGTAAAATATACCTATGAGTCCAAGAACTAACAAATCCTTTACTTCAAGTAGATCCAGCATATTTGAGCCATGTGAAAATTGTCCAAAAGTAGTTAGAGATGTATTCATTCTCTCATATGCACATTCAAGATGGTGAAGGTGTAAGAGGTGAGAATCAAATGGCCAATATTTGTGCATCAATAAACTAGTATTCAAAGGAAGGCTGATAAATTCCATTAACAAAATCAGATTGAATGTAATGCAGACACCATAGGATTTTGAATACGTGAGGTCCACAAACTAGTTGGGTAGTCTAGAAGTGGTTCTGCACATCCGCAATCAAGGAACAAGCCTACCAGAGACAAACATAAATGTGTTCAATTTAAGAAATGAGAATATGCAACTAGTGGTAGGAGAGGACGTAGTTTTAAGTTAGATCATTCCAATGCAATATAAAGCTCTATTAAAATGGCCCCAAGGAAGCAAATGGAGGAAAAAATGCTCATGGAATGGATTGAGAAAGAGTGTATAGGGATTCTAAGCCTTTCTCTAGTATGGATGGGTTTCATTTTTAGGTGTAAGGAGGATGTAGAGAGGATTCAAAAGAGTATATGTGGTTCTAGTTTACTTCTCTGTTAATGAGCAAATATTGGTCTCTCTACTTCAATTCAGGAACAAAAAAGGCTCCTAGACACCTAGATTTTTTCTTGGAATCATCAGGTTTTGCACAATGCTTTTGTAATACAGTATGTTGGATGAGCATATTGAAAACCACCTAGAACTGGACCCAAACCAATAGTGTTCATGAAGTATCATTCCCATACTAGTCTTGTTTCCCACAAGGAATTGTGCTTTACTCCTCGAGGTGAAATCCTGCAATCTAGTGTAGAGCAACCCTATTATCAATCTTACAAGAGATCCATCTAGTGTACCAAGAAGCAACCCTATTATCAACCTTACTGTAGAGCCACATACACTCATGATAACCATATGGTGGGCCACAGATAGGAAAGGTCTCACAATCTAGGAAACCATCTAGGGAGTGATGACATACATGCCCCACCCTATATTTTGAGAGTTAAAATCTAACTATTTCAAAAGGTAAATACATTATGATTTAAAAAATATATGATGGAGGAACAAATCACTTTGTTCATGTTGAAAATTGTACTTAGAAGTGGGAAATAAAGGGTTTGAAACCTTAGTTTTGACTTCATAGTTTGGGACCTGTTATGACATTAAAGGCTTGGTATTTACATGAAAAAAATAGAAGGAAAACCAAGAGTTGGGCTATTTTCTAGTTGAAATTTTGTGACGATTTCTCTTTTGTAGTAAAGTATCCTAAAGTGACTACAAATTTGAAACTGATTAAACAAATTTTTCTTACTAACAAGTTGCATAATTCCCATGTTATTGTTGTGTTCCCTTACCATCAAGAACTAGCTGCAATTAAGATCCATATTAGACAATTGGACCTTCTTTTGTATTGCAAGGAGATTTATCAGGCTTGAGAGGGTGAACATGATGTATAGGATTTCAAGAGTCTATCATTTAAAGAATTTGAAGGATCGAAGGCTATTAAGGTAAAGAGTGAATATGGTGGTAATGTTTTATATACATAACCCATAAAGTTGCAATGATTTAACAATGGGGGTGAGGAGAGAGACATGATTGTTTGTGTTGTAGATTAGTAAGATGAAAAAACTATGCATGAGCTCATAAATCTAGTACTTGAGGTATATAAGGACCTGATTCCATAGATTTTCGCTGAAATCAAGGGAATAATGGAAGAAGTGGGGGAGATGAAAATTGAATTATGGCCAGATGTTATCCCATAAGACACCGATTACAAGATTAATCCAACAGTTAAAGAAAAGGTGAAGAAAGAAACTAATAGAATGTTAGCTACATGATTGATGTTTATGGTTGACAAATCTAATATGATTACCCCAATCATGTTTCAAATGAATAAGGTGTAAGATTAAATCACAAACAAGATTCATCCATACACAGTTCATAGTTCATGGTGGTGACGAGGAGAGCAGCAACAAGCTGCTACAACACCCTCGGTGGTGACTAGGGCTGCTATAGCAGGCCTGGTGGCAGCACCACCACCCTTGGTGGTCATCTAAGGGTACAACAACATCCTTGTAGGTGGTCTCACTACAACAAAAACTGGATTTAGCGTCTCTTTTTGCATCTTGTTTTGTGTCTAGACCATCTTTTAGTGTATTTTTCTTCATTTTTTGGACAAAATGGCACAATTTCACGAGTTGGTGCTATTTTAGGTGTTTTTGCATCTTTTTCTAAATCTGGTGTAAATTGCGGTGTAATTTGCGCTGGGTTTTGCACTTGGTTATGTGCCAAGTTTTGCATCAGGTTTTGTGCGAGGTTTTCAGCCTAGTTTTACACCTAATTTTGCGCCTAGTTTGTACATCTACTCTTGTTGCGCCCCCTTTTATGCCCATGTTTTCCTCAACTTTTACACCCTTGTTTTCATCCACTTTTGCATCTACTTCTACTTCTTTTTTTGCATCCCTTCATGCGCCAAGTTTTGCATCAAAATTTACATCCTGTTTTGAGTATATTTTTGCATCTCGTTTTGTTTCAGCCATTTTTGCATCCATTTTTTCGTCCACTTTTGCACCCATGTTTTCATCCCTTTTTGCATCCCATTTTGCATCCATGTTTACATCTTTTTTTGCATCTACTATTGCATCCACTTTTGTCGCATCCCAATTCACACCCATTTTTGCGCTTACTTTTACACCCACTTTTGCTTCAACTTTTGCATCTTTTTTTGCATCCAATTTTACATCAGTTATTGCATCCCTTTATGCATCCGTTTTTGCATCCACTTTTGCGTCAGGTTTTTTGTTGGGTGTTATGACTACTTTTGCATCTAGTTTGGCATCTACTTTTGTTGCATCCACTTTCGCATCCAATTTTGTATCCAATTTTACATCCATGGTTGTATCCACTTTTGCGCCAATTTTTTCATCATGTTTTGCTTCCATGATTGCATCATTTTTTGCATCCACTTTTTCATCACCTTTTGCATCCATTTTTGGTGCACCCCATTATGCGCCCACTTTTGTGCCTACTTTTGTTGCATCCTTTTTTGCATCCATGTTTTTATCCACTTTTGCATCCAGTTTTACACCCAGATGTTGAAGATGAAAATGAGGATAATTATTATGATATTGAGGATGGCTATGATGATGATGATAATGTTGTTGATAATGAGGAGAACGATGACAATGATGATTATGATGACGATTATGATGAGGAGGAGGAGGAGGATAATGGAAATGATGACATTGCTAATGATTATGATGGCAATGAAATGAATGCTGATGATGGTGATGATGACAATGACAATGATGATGAATACAATGAGAATGATGATGTTGATCATCTTAAAAAGTAAGTTGTTATTTGTCATGCATAAATTGTGTGTCCTCCATGACCCTTTTCCACTAGTCACATATTTTGGGTAGATGCTATTTCTTATGCCAAAGGTAATGATGAATAACTGATGAAAATGTCAATAATCATGATGATGATGATGTCAAGGACAATAGCAATGATGATGACATGGATGATGATTATTCCAATGATGATGACTATTGTGATAATCGGGATGACAATGACAAAGATGACGATGATGATCATGATGATCATCATTTCCATCATCGTCATCATCAAAAACATCATCACTGTCATTGTCATCTAGTTCATCATCGTCATCATTTAAAGCATATGGGATATGTTTACCATTTAAAGCATGCATGACAAGTGGGATTATTCTAAAACAACCCACCAAAGTACAAAATTCAAACCACAAGGGAAAGATAATATTGAAATTGTTCCAATTTTCTTTCTCCCAACAAAACATGCTTCATTTTAGGGAATTATGTTAAAATCCATACATTCATAGTCCATCCATACTATACTTGTAATAAATGTAAATATAATACTTAACCAAATTTATAAAATAGGTAAATATTTTATAAACACTCTTTGATATATAAACTTCTTTCACCTTAATAATGGTAAAATTTGTAAATATAATAATAATAAATAATTAATATAAATATGTTACTATAGTTCATATGTTAAAATATTTAATATAAATAAATATATATATTTCATATGTTATGTGATTTATTATAATTAAATATATACAGATATTATTTACTTATACATTATACAAATTAAAATATATATTAAAACCTATGAAGTTTCATAGGGAGGTGAAGCAAAACATGAAGGATTTTTCAAATATAGATCTATGTACAACTACCCATTTCCCAAAGGGGTTTCTGCTAAATCAATCTATGGATTTGGGGTTATGAGTATCAATTTGGTCCATTTGGTCCGTCCCCAATTCGGCCATGAGAGGATTTGATTTGGTCATGAGAGGATTTAATACTATTCCACCCATGAGGACTTCTTAGGATGCCCAGTTGGTAACGTGGGTCTCTTGATTCTCGGGCCAGGCCATTCAAAGCCTGGTTTTTCAGGATGGATCAAAGTAAACTAGGAGCTCTACCACTTTTTTTACCTCTACTATCTTTGTATTAGATGTTTCTCTCGTAGATACTATATAATATATACCTATGTTGGTGGTGCTACTGATGCTAAGTCACCAAAATTTAGATCGCCATCTCACGATTGGATTTTGTATTACTACAGATTGGCATTTACAACTATGTTTTATGAGATGGATTCACACAGATGGAATAATTAGGAATAGCTAGGAAAAGACCCAGGAAGGAGACCTAATCTGAGTAGCCATACGTCAAAATCTATGAGGGTACATAAATTAGAGGGACAAGGGGCCAAATCCATACGATCATTAGATGCTGAGAATGAGCCAAGTGAGCCTGCTCTGTTATAGGGACTAACGGATCAGGTGCGCAACACTGCGAAGATTTGGATTTATAACAAGTGGCTCTCGAACCACCTATTAATCAAGTACCAGTCATGATAATGCTTTATGATGGAGCCTCTAGATGACCTCCCAGCTTCCACATTCCGTTAAAGAAATCAGTGCATTTTCCTTCAATAGGACCATTGAAGATGGAGAGAATTTGGAATTGAATCAAAATAACGAAGATGGAAAGAATTGGGTATTGAATCAACTCATGTGTCTTCTTTATAATTTTATGTCAGGTAGCGTGATTTCTAAGAACAAATGCAAAGGATTCTCCATCGTTGTTGTATTTTCCTATTTCTCTGTTACGTCCTGTGTAGAATCTTCTACGACCATATTTTGCTTATAGGCCAAATGCAAATGTTATGGCCTAAGGATATGTTTTTTTACCTTGCCATTGCTCAAATTACAAAAATATCCATGGTTAACCAAAATTCATAAAAGAGGCACTATATCTTTCTCACATGCCAATATTCTCTTTATAGGGCTTTGTGGTGGCCTAAAGCCTCACACATAGTTCATGAGCCCTAAGGAAAAACTTTTTGGCCCAATAACTCTTTTCACATCAAATCATGGCCAAGGGACTGAAAGCCATACTTGGTGTGTCAAACCTCAAAACAAACGACATATCTTACTCTTTGGCTAAATATTATCTATGTAGTATATAGGGCATTTGAGGTCATCTAGGGAATCACACATGACCCATGAGCCCCTTACCCTTAGATGTTATTTTTGACTTGATAATATGGCCCAATCAATGATAATTATTCTTGGTCGCACAGAGCTTGAAATGACCATTTCTTGCTTGTAAGCCAAATATTTCCCACATAGATATGACATTATAGACTAGGGCCCATGACAACACATCAGACATGACGTTATGGTGAAAAAATCCATATAGCAATCGATTTCTTTGCTAATTTTCTTAAATCTATTTTGTTAAATTTTTACTTTTTACTTTTTTTCTCATTAGTTTTAAAAATAAAATAAAATACAACTTTAAGAAGAAGAGATGAAAGCCTATGTGGGCAAGAGGGAGGGGATTAAACTCCCTATTGGTTAAACATAAACATGCCAAAGAAGAAATTATATATCAATGGGAGGGTGGAGATGTTAAATCTTGAGATATAAATGGCTTGGGTCGATATATATGGGTTGGGTCGAGATTGAGTGGACCGTCAAAATTTTTAAACTCCATCGCAATATTCGCTTGCAATCGGTGTTCCATTCTTTATTCTATTGATTGCGGCCAGTTGATTCAATCGTGAGCCCATTCCTCCATTTTCCAAGGAGCCACGAAAATTTTGGGATTGAAATGCACTATATTTGACTTGATTGGGTCTGGGATATTTGTGTATAGATTCCACAATATTTACTAAGTTGTTGTATTTGCAATAAAGGTGTGGAAGTTTTTTAAAACAATTTTAGAACTGGTCATAAGAGTGTCTCTAACAATGTTGATGTCTCATGGGAATCTCAAAGAAGAAAACAAGGTAGTTTCATTACTAGGAATTCATACAAAACATAATTATGAAATTTACATCACATGGTCATTTATTTAAGCCAACCTGGCTTGCCACCTGTCATAATAACCACGCATATCTAAAATTTATAAATAAATGATCTTTTTTAATATGAAACCTATACAAAAAAAGTTTTATTAAATTACCCTTGTAGTTTATTTTATTAAAAGGTGTAAAATAGGATAAAAGGGGTGGAATGTGATGCTCTTAATAATGTGAAAACCAAATAAATACTACCCATCAAAGAAAACCAATAAAACTTTATATTTTATTCATATGAAGTAAATATATTTACATTATATGACCCTTTCCATATCATAGAATATCCCTAGGAGGCATGTCCAACATATCCTCCATCGTGAGTCCATTCTTCCATTTTCCAAGGAGCCATGAAATATTGCCACTGTAAAATATTAATCAACAATTTAACAGGTAACCAATTGTTAGAGACATTAACACTATTGTGGCATCTGGTAATTAATGGTGTTATGGAAATTGCGGATGAGGAGGATTGGGAGGGTATAATTCTTGTTCAAGGTATGCCAAATAGGAATAATAATAAGGGTTACGTTTGTTGTTGCCATTAGGGTTTTATGACATGGCACCTACTAATAGATGAGGAGCAAAAACAGTTTCATGTAGACAATGGAGGCTCCTGTTTCATGCAGACAATGGAGGCTAAGAGATATTGAGCTCGCCAAGGTCAAGGGATTTTCGGCATGGCCCGCTAAGGTACGACAGTCGATTTTTCATCCCCATTTGTTTGCCCTTATTTGATGTATGCGATGCTTGTTGTTGTTGTTATTTGCATTCGCCACATCAAGTTATATACTTCTTATGCCTTGTTTTAACACTTGACTGTCGTCCAAGGGTTTGTGTGAGGGTTTACAAATTTTCATACAGTTTCATTTCCACTGCACTGATTGTAATGGCTATCGGCAATCTTTTTCGACTTGCCAATATGTGCTGATATTTTCTTCTTAATCAGAAACCCTACACGAGAAATCAATCCCTATATCATATATTAGTGTTTAATCCCAAGTGATGGATGCAAGTTTGTGTTTTTTGTGTTTAAACCCAAGCAATAGATGCAAGTTTTTGTTTTTTAAGGTGGAAATTGTCTTCTGTCTAGCTCCAAGAGGATTACAATTGGCCTGAATTTGTCAGGCCCACAAGCAGCCTATTTTTACCAATACGATGGCCCTTAAAAATCTGAATCAATAATTACAACTATTTTTCATTTGGATAATTCCATACTCTTATGTCATAATCACCCAGGACTTGGACATGGAATTTAACCTAACAAGTAGACTAATATTCCACTGCTGAAATACAACAAAGTAGAAATGTCAAAAGCATCTGTTAACAGAAAAAAATAATAATAATAAAAATAAATAAATAAATTTGCAAGTGTCAGATGAGATACACAACTAAATTGAGAAACCATCAAATATCAATTGATGGATCATCTTTGACTTCAAAATTCTGGGTCATTTTGAAAAAATCTGAAAATGTATCAGTCAATTGACATCTCGCAATCATTTCACTTCAATTTCACTTGACAAATTGGTGCATCCTACATAACTAGCAGTAATCTTGGCAATGCTAAGAACCACCTTCAAAATGCCACTCTCTGCACTAGTTCTTCGGGAAGATGAGACCATCCACAGAAGCCAATCAAAATGATCATGACTTCCTTTACAATGATGGCATATAAGGCTATGGCCTTAATATTCTAAATTAGTAATCACGTATCTTTGGTAGTAAGCGTTCTACAAGGGAAGGGTAGCAACACAGAAAATTGATTATAAAAATTTAGATAGATCCTGAAAAGTACCTGGCTCTCACTGTAACTGTTCAGTTATGTATAAGTTTTCCTTAGCCATACATGTAAGACATTTATTTATGATGTTCCAGAAAGTATAGAACACACATATGACCCAAATAAGTTGCATGGTATGACTCAGCAAGATTATATATACTTGCAAAATTCTCTAAAGTAAGGTCCTAAATAGAAAAGACAGATATCAGTGCTGAGGCTGGACAATATCATAACAAAAAGGAAAACCGCAATGAAATAAAATAATACCTATGCAATAGAATATAACAGGAATGAATCCTTTGGTATTTCCATAAGAAACACATAGAAGAAACCATAAGAATTACCTCATCATTAGTTCAAAGAATTCCCATGTTATATTTGGAATTCCAATATCCTTTGCCTCTTTTTCTTGTTGAAGGATCACAAATTTATCCCCAAACAATTTCTAGTTATTGTTTGAAGCCACAGTGCACTTAACATGTTTGAGAATATCAAATTCTAGGGTAAACAATGTAGTCTACAACAACTAAAAATTATATAAGTTGAATTTTATAGGAATCAGAAAATGAGAGACAAGCCATATTTAAGATAACCAATTGTATCCCATGCCAAAACAAAATGACACTCATACCCGATAGCCACCATCAAACATAGCATGAAATGCATTTGAAGATGCCAGAAGTGTAATCATGTGGGCATAAAATCACCTACCTGCATTTAAGCACCATATTGTTTGCATTTGTTAGAGTAATGATATGTCATTTGCAATAAAGTTTTCTATGTCTTTAATCTTTTCCTTCCTCAAGGCTTGTATCTATTTTCTTGCTATTTTTAAGAATATTACACAAAGCTACAATTTTGGCATTGCCCTTTCTTTGGTTCCCAGCTAGGAAGATTATTTTAGGTTATACTTTTATAGCATGGCTACCACTTTCCACTTCCAATCGGAGGAGATTGAGATTACCATGGCTTACATGTACTTGAGGTTTCTTTTGTCAAGGCCTTGGTTCAATTTGAGACATGCTTTCTAATTCCAACCTAACAAGGGACACAGTTACCTTGCTCAACTTGAAAGACGTCACTTCTTTCAAGGGCCTCTTAGACATTATCATAATGGTACCAGGATCTTGGGAACATTAGTACAAATTTTCAAGGGCATGGGAATGCAGTTATTGGAGTTTCCCCATTGGGAATTTGTACAAGCTTACTACTAAGCTGAGAACGCTTCAACCCAAATTTTGGTAGGTTATCTATTGATTTAATGTGCCAAAATCCCCCGCTAAAATGTTAAATGCTAATAGATTATAGGACCAAAATCCTAAAATAATCCTATAATTAAACCCCTCTTCAATAATACACAAGCAAGTCACTCTTGGTGCCTTCTTTGGTTTGTTTGAGTGAACAGCACTGCCTGTGATAGACGTAGGCCATGGATTCTAAGTTTTAAGCTTGACTCCATGGTTGTGACTTGAGGGCTGAGGTTAGTGAGAAAGTTAGCTTTAGATGGGTTTATAAACCATATCTTGAGCTTGATTCAGTCTTCCCTTCTCTTCACCTTTTCCAACTCAAATTTTATGGCACATGTCACTAGCTGACTATGGCTTATTCTCATCATCAAGCTGTAAGTTAAGGTTTCAATCCATCAATATGCACTTGGATGTTCTCTCTGCAATAATACTACAACCCAATGACCTTTAGGTTTTATATCCCATCAAAGCATATTATAGGTTCTGTGTTCCGCTCAACATCACAATGAACAACAAGAGTTCTTCGATCTTTTCCTAAAATGCTCCTCAGTTCATTTGTGAAGAGGAAAAATGATAGTTCTTCAATTCATGAATTTTGGGTTTCTTTACTAGACTCCCACTAAACATCCTCTAGGCTCGAATCCTCACTCATAAATTTATTCACCATGCCTCTAAGTCATGATCATGGATGCAGGGGATTTCATCTGTGCTTTGGACTTGGTTCAATTTCTACTACATATCATTCCCAAAGCCTTCAGATTGGCACCATAGTTTGTTTGGATATATTTTGTGTCTTTGACCTCTGACATTTCTATAGGTAATCGATTTCATCTAGGAACCCAACAACAATGCTTCACGTACAGCAAATCTGCATAAAATTATAGGTTGACACTTGGGACAGTCAAAAAATCCCCAACCTTTCACTCAGACTCTTCGACAAACCAAGTGTTCTTCAATCGGATTAGAGTTTAGACTTCTCACCATAGCTTGCTAAACTTGGGCTTTGTCACACTTCAGCTTTCTAAAAAACTTATCTATAGGCTTAGAGTACTCTTAATCCATTAAGATTTCAAGCTTTGAGCTTTGGAAACTGAGATGGCTCAAAATGGCAACAGATGTAAGTTATCCCCCTTTTTATCCAATATATTGTTTCTCTAAATTCAAATTTTTTATTTAGATTGCTGGATTTTATTGTCTCTGACTTACTATTATTACGCTTGGGACTTTATGTGACTTTTTCGTCTCTTACTTTGATAACTGGAGTCCTACTTAGAACCACCAACATGGTGTTAAAAAAGAATACAACAGTTGAGTAATAAAAAGAAAACATATGAAAAAAATCTAGGTGGTGACCAAGACTGTATACATCCCTTCTCAGCACTTGCTCACCATTTCCATAAGCAACCTTGGCTTTAAACATGGAAATATGACTCAAACCAACATCATTCCCTTTTCCAACCTGGATGTATTCATGATGTGTTACATCACCACCACGCAGTGTGCAGTTAAATCCATCAAATATATCCTCACTAATGTTTATCACTCTGGAAGCTTTACTCATGCCTCCATGAGCTAAAAACCACAAGCGATCAAACACATATGGGTGGCCATAGTGCATCCTTATATTTAAAGTATTTGCAAGTACACACTACCCAATCATCACAAAACTTGTCTCTTGAGCAGACATGAACCAATCAAGGGAAGATACTGAGCCTGTGAATACATTTTCACAAACTCCTAATATAGCTTTCGAAGACCATAAAATTTTGTGAACTCTTGCAACAAATTTCACATTTTGAGAGCCTCTTCGAAGTAATTTTCTTGATTCATATCAATTGTCTGTAATGCATCACCCCTTATGAAAATTAGATCATGATTTTGATTCTCAGGTTTCCCTTCACCAAGTTTCATTGGCCCAGGGAGCCTCACCCTATAGACCTCCACCTCCTTTTGCAGTTCTACAAGGTAATACTATGTTTCTCTCCCATTTGTGACCATATGAACATAGGCAATATAAAGAGTTCCATATTTCTTCATCAAATACAAGATATCCTTAGCATGATGATCTTTCCTAGCCTTTTGAGCACCATAAATCTGACAGGTGACAACATAAGTAAATTTCATGAGAGATTTGGCATCTTCATTACTTTCGAGTAGAATAGCTACTCCACATCTTTCAGTGTTCAGGTGTGATCTTGAAGGAAAATCCCAATTGTGATTTTCACCTTCCCTGGGTCTTGATGCTATAGCAACAAGTGCTTGATAGCCTCTCTGAATGGACATCTCTTATGCTAAATCAAGAAAAGCCAACATTTTGAGAGCCTTGTAATAGTACATCATCCCCCTTACCGTATGAACCAATGTCTGTCCTCTATATGAAGCCCACAACCTCAGTTCCACCACTTTATTAGTCCATATTTCTTCAATATTTTTCAATCCTTAACCACGCATCTGCTCAATGAAATTCGACCAATCATCAAGATATATCTTCTGGAGATAGAATATGTTTGAAACACCATCTTCATTCTTAGCACATATTTTTTCTCTGTTGTACATAACATTTTCATCATAGTAAGAAGTCAAAACACTGAATTACATGATGTTCTCAGCCTGCATAGCACGGGGCATGTTCATGAAGAGAGAATTGTTGAAGACAACAATCATGTGCCTTTTCTCCAAATTTTTTGGAACATGATGCATAGAATTCCTTGTGGTTAGAATGGTCTACAATCGTCTTAATTATCGATAAAAGAGGTGGTCTTCTATATTAGGTAATTCTAAAGTGTCCTCAAACAATATCTTGTTACCAGTCCTTATAGAAACCAATCCATCTTGCCTTAATTATGCAATAATCTGCCTTTCTTTAGGAAAATCTCTTACAACAATGTCATAGATATTTTGCAAGGCATCAACTACAATTTGCTGGCTCTTGTCAGGTTCTTTGGTATTGAAAATTAAGTTGCCACCTTTTATTTATGTTTGTACTGTTTCAGGAAATTTGGGGTGTTTTATTGTTGGTTTCATGTATGAAATTCCCCTAGATCCTTCAAACTGCCCATAAATATTAAGTTAGGGTTTTACTGCCATTTCACCCATGAAACACTTGGCTTTGCTGCTGTTGTGATCTTATTCATGCCCATAAGTGTCTAAGATGCACCCAGATTTATGAATTAGTGTGGTTACATGCTGTTTTTTATTTGAAATAATGCCCAGGTTGATTTTTTGAGGCTGTTATGGGGCTAAGACATACCCAGAAATGCCCATGAGGCCAATTCAACCCAAAGGACTTTGTATGAAATAAATAAACAGTTGCTTACATGCGACTTGTTGAAACACAAGCTAGCACACATTAGCTTTCATTTACATTAGGAATGAGAATGCATAACAAATGCTCTATTTTGAATGTTACATATTAAAAATATTATTTGTATTTATTGTATTGAAAGAATGTAGAGTGTGTCACTCAAGGAAAGGGGTGATGAAAGTTGGATTAACTGGTGGGAGGATGCCATTTCCTAAACTATTGGCCTTTTTGGGGGGATATGACACTAGATTGCTTCTTTATGTTGCAAACACAGTAAATCTATCAAGGAGGAGATAAAATATGTATCCTAGCTTTAACAAGACAATCCCCATGCTATTTAGAGGCCAACTTATACAAATGAACTTCAACATTTCCTTAAGGTGGATGAACCACTATTCTTGAGTGACCCAACTTAGAGCTTGCTTGGATTGATTGAAAACTAGAGATAGGTCAATGAAATTTTTCTTCAAAGCCTTGGCCACCAAGGAGGTTGTAGAAAAGATCGACGGAGTCAAAAGTATGGGAGTTTTAAATCCAAATCGCTATAAACTACAAATTCATGTGAGAATTACAAAAGAGTCTCATATTATGTAGAGAAACTGGTAAAAGTTTGAGGTATATATTAGCTCTGGGAGAGACATTTGTATTGAATTTATTTGAATGTTGGACAATCTCTCTTAAATATGGAAGCCAATATTAAAATCCTTGAAAGGTTCTCTGCATATTAAATTGCTTATACACTTAATTCATAATGGTCCATATCTCCCAAGTGGTGGAAACAAAATGAGAAGTAGTTGGAGTACAAAGGTATGGTATTTGCATTGGTTAGGGTCTTAATTCAAAGCATTAAGAGTATGTAAGAGGAATGAACATGGAAGGATCGTAAGAGATATCATAGGTAATCTGTGACTGCGAAGCCCCTCTTTCTTTTACTACTGGACCCTACATTTACACACCTTCATAAAGGCATTCAAGCAATACCCACCTTCAACACTTTTCAATATCATGTTTGATTAAATAATCAGCCTTAAACCTACCATATATGGTTTATTTGTCCTGTGTTTTATGAATTCCAATTACTATAGACATATCTCCAAGAAAAGCTCAACTAATGAATTGAGTTCCATACTTTGCCATTTAGAGATAAATACAACGATCATTAAGGAAGATTGACTGAAAGACATAGTCCATGCCTCAAAAAGTAAGACCATGGTTAAGGACAATGTTGTTCTAGGGATATTAACTAATGATGATGAAAATTAGAAGGATTGGGTATGCAACAAGTTTTTCTTGTATTTGAATATAATGAATCCAACTATATGATTTCAGTTAAAGGAGTCTTGATGTTAGTTCAATCAACTATCTAGGAAAAAGTGCTTACTTTTAGTTATAGGTTAGATGAGTCATATCGGTACAGAGCAACCACACTCTTGCATTTTCTACAATTTAGTAAATTATGGGACATTATAAGACCACATTTAAGAGACAATATAAAACTATGCCTCACTTATAGTCATGTTATAAATAAGTATGCTCAAGTGTTGTAAATTAAAATCCAGACTGCTCTCTGCCTTTAAAATTAAGTTTTTGATAAAGCTACACTACAAGGTAGTAGAGTATTCCCTTGGAAGGATACCTAGAAATAGGGATCTAGATTAAAATTGGAACTGATACCATTTTATATTAAAACACCAATTCTCCTTGATCTGATGGTTATCATTCATTTCAATTAGATTTCATAGATAGTTCAAAACCTTTTGTGACAATTTGAGCTAGTATGAAATTTGATTGCACATGTTTGTTAATTTATGCACAGATAGGCTACTACCAATATGGATTTCTGATTGATTATGTTGCCAACCACTGAGCAATATATTGTTTTTATTCCTCCCAAATATCCATCCAACAAAATCAAGTTTGCATGATGGCATATTAAGTACTGATGCTGCAGATTTAGATCTGCAACAATATATTCTTCTGTTGAATAAAATATTAAATCTAAATGTATGTTATTGCCAATTGGTGAAGCGAGTCAACCGAAGCTAGTGCGGTAAATTGGATAACCAGCAAGGTTTGAACTTTAGTTTAAGTTTCATGCTTGAAGAGTCATAATAGTAAATAGCATCCAGTCTCTTGTATTTACCACAAAGCTCAGGTATGATCTTTCAAGGCCTTACACAAGCAGAGCTCCAGAAGTCTAGGACCTTACCTGAGGAAACATCTTGGATAATACCATCGCATATTCTTCATTATATATCCTTAGAAGTTACAATAGAATACAACATTCAATATGCATTTTATAGTGTTATCATGAATCACTCAATTTGGAATTTAAAAGACAGAGAACTCTTTGTTGTTGAACACTAAAATTTTTCTTCAAAGACTGTCTACATATTGGAGTATGCTTGAGAGGACATTGGGAAATGGGATCCAAACTAAAATTGGGATTAATTGTAAATATATCTAAAGTTCCTTTACTTCAGGTTCTGAAGGTTGAGATCAAAATACACCTTGAAAATTTGGGCAAGGAGAGAATTTGAAATTGCTGGTGTTTATGCATAGACAATAGGTTTCAAAAAATGTCGCTTTCTCACTAGTGTTGAAGCTAACAACAAAGCAATATATCCTTATTTTGTCTCCAAAATGTCCATCCAATAGAAGTAGGTTCGCAAGACTAAAACCCTAATATTTTTCCTAATCAGCAGAACCATCCACCCATGGCATGTTACCAATAGGGAAGCCATATGTTACAAGTTCAAATCTGGTTTTGTCCTTCTAGATTAGAAACCATTATTGTCAGGATTTATTGATAGCTTGTCTTTGCTTGCTTTTATTACATCTTGTCGAGATTTGTCAACCAAAGCTAGTGCAGTAAATTGGATAACCAGCAAGGTTTAAACTTTAGTTTAAGTTGCATGCTTGATGAGTCATAATAGTAAATAGCATCTAGTCTCTTGTACTTGCCACAAAGCTTAGGTACGATCTTTCAGGGCCTTACACAAGCCGAGCACTGGAAGTCTAGGACCTTACCTTAGCAAATAGCTTGGATAATACCATTGCATATTCTTCATTATATATCCTTAGAATAGAATACACCATTTCATATGCATTTGATAGTGTTATCATGAAGCACTCAATTTGGAATTTAAAAGGCAGAGAACTCTTTGTTGTTGAACACTAAACTTGTTCTTCGAAGGCTGTCTACATATTGGAGTATGCTTGAGAGGACATTGGGAAATGGGATCCAAATTAAAATTTGGATTAATTATAAATATATCTAAAGTTCCTTTACTTCGGGATCTGAAGGTTGAGATGAAAATATAGCTCTGAAGGTTGAGATCTGAAGGTGAGATCAAAATCCACCTGTTTCCACAATAAAACTTAATGGCTAATGATCAAGATGACCCCATAACTTGTTCATTTAGTCTATCTCAAAAATGGTGATTTTGTGAAACTAGTCATTTACATGTTTGCGTTAAATAATATTCACCTCTAACCACAGTTGCATGTATGAAATGCTCAATCCCAAATCCATCAAAATATAGGAAATACCACCATCTTCCAGTGGCTCTTGCAAATACATTTACCCAATGTTGGTCCTCACCCTTGTGTGCCAAAAACACCTTTAAAGTGAACCACACATGATCCATGTGCATGATAAACCCATGATTATAGTATTATAAATGACTTAGCTACATCTACCATCCCCATGTCTCATGTAACATGAAGCCATTTCGGATCTAAAACTTGATGTCTCATGTAACATGTCCAAATATAATTTTCAATAAGGAAAGTTTTTTTCTTTCATAAAGAAATATAGTATGGAATCAAGTAGAAAAATCATCTCATTTTATGAGGAATAGTATGTATGCTTGGGAATAATGTTTTATCTGTCTTCATGCTTCTAGGATTAGGTTAGCATTATATGTTTTTCTTTGTAATATTCATGTTAGATTGGTTTGAAACAATAATATTCTTACCATTTTAAAAGATGTGGCTACCACTATGTCTTAAACTAAAGAAGAAGATGGTTTAATAAAGGCTTAATAATTTGACCTCATATATGCCAAGTCTTGTTAGTTGTATATCATTATTCTAGACAATCCTCAACACCCTTCTCACAAACCATCCATACCAAGGGCATCTCACGCTATTGATGACATTATAGGTTTAGTAACTCACGTTGTAATCATTTTGGGTACATGTCACCTCCAAGTCTATGGTATTTATGGTAGCCATTATGGATGGGACAACAAATCCCATGGAGCATCCATTACCCTAATTCTATTCCAATTCACTTTACAATGAACAATAAGAAGCCAATACTTCATAAACAACCCCCACCCTCCCACTACTTATGGAGGGCCACCTCTTCTAACTAGTATTCCCCCTACCCTTAAGGTGCACCTCAAAATAATCCATCTTATTAGGGATTGTTAATACTTAATAATGTTGTGTCCTTTGCCAATATCAATTTATTTCATATTTATCCTCATCAATGGGTCAGGATTTTGTTCAACAATACCAATATCCTTACCAACTTCCGAAAAAACAATTAAAGAAAGTCAAGAATAAGAACGGTAAAAGTAATCCCAATGACCAAAACTTGACTTGGGGACAATGATGAAATCAACCTAACCAATGAAATAATGATAGGGGAACTAAAACGTAAGTATGAAAAAAAAGAACACTAATATCAAGACAAACTTCCCTTGTGGTCTTTATGGGGTTCAAGGACATTGTAGACATCATTGTATATAGCACATGAGATTAAGTGTATGTGCACTCCCAAACCTATCAAAAGAGAATGTTCCACCACATGGAAACTATAAACTGCAACAACCCATCATTCTATAGAATTTGTTCCCACAACAAAACTTAATGGCTAATGATCAAGATGACCCCATAACTTGCTCATTTTACCTATCTCAAAAATGGTGATTTTGTGAAACTATTCATTTACATGCTTGTGTTAAATGATATTCACCTCTAAACACAGTTGCAAGTATGAAATGATTAACCACAAATCCATCAAAATATAGGGAATACCACCATATTCTAGTTGCTCTTGCAAATACATTCACCCAATGTCGGTCCTCACCCTTGTGTGCCTAAAACACCTTTAAAGTGAACCCACCTAATCCATGTGCATGGTAAGCCCATAATTATAGTTTTGTAAATGAATTAGCTACATATCCCATCACCATGTCTCATGTAACATGAAGCCATTCTAGATCTAAAACTTGATGTCTCATGTAACATGTCCAACTGTAATTTTCAATTGTCCTTCAAAATTCCATATTTTGAAGGATACTTGGTTTAAAGAAATTTGTCAATGTTTATGGCAAGGGGGCATCAAATACCAAGAAGTTCCATCTAATTAAATGTAATGTAGTTAGGGCTCTATAACCCCCCCTTATTTTGCATGGGGTGTCCACCTAGGTTTTCATGATGGTTTCTAGGTTGATTTCTGAGTTTTTTGGGCATGTCTGAAGCATGATTTGACCTTGTATCAGCTATATAATGAATTATGGGCTAATTCCCAGGATTTCTGGACAGGATCAAGGACAGACACAACAACTTGGGATGCGAGTTAAATCTGGGCACATTGCTGTAGTTCTCAGCATAATTTGGTTAGCAAACAGCAACCAATATTGAAACTGGGCGTGTTCTGAAGAAACAGGTTTAAAACCTCAACCTTGGGCTTTATTTGGACTGTCGTGACACTCATAACAATAGTAAGAGAGGCTTGAATTCAATTTTGGGCTTATTCTAAATAACTCTGGGCCTGCATGTATGTGGAATGAGCAGCAAAACTAAGTTTTGGTGAGTTCATGGCAGTTTTGAAGCATAAATAGTGGTAAAAAACATCATTTTTAAGATCTGTGTTGTTTTAGGCTAATTCTGTTTGGTTTGTGGCTTAAACCATCACTTAAAACATGTCCATATTGAAGTATGAGCATGAAACAGTGGTGAAGAGGCTGTGAATTCAATTATGGGCGGTCTTTTGAGGGAAATCAGTAGTGCAAACCCTTGATTTAGATTTTTTAGGCGTTTTCAGGCATAAAAACAACCCTTATCTCAGATTCTGTGTAGGGTATAAGGAAAATGATTCAAATAGTACCATCTATGGTTTCTTTGTATCATGTTTTATGACTTCCAAATACTAAAGACATATCTCCAAGAAAACCTCAACCAATGAATAGAGTTCCATACTCTACTATTTAGAGATAAATACAACGATCATCAAGGAAGATTGACTAAAAGATATAGTCTGTGCCTCAAAAAGTAAGACCATGGTTAAGGATAGTGTTGTTCTAGGGATCTTAACTACTAATGATGAAAATTAGAAGGATTGGGTCTACAACAAGTTTTCTTGTATTTGAATATAATGAATCCAACTATATGATTTTAGTTAAAAAGTCTTGATGTTAGCATGCAACTTTTAGGGACACCCCCTTTGAGATTGGAAAAACACCAGTCCAAACGGAAAGGAATCTAGTGGTGATAGGGTCAGGTGGTCTATAATTTTTAGGTTGTTCTGTTGTTGTAGAGTTCTGTGATAACATGAAGAAATATAACTTTATCTCTCGGTTTGAACCTACCTGTCATCATAGTTAATGACCATGAAGTAAAAAATTAGGGCTCTTGAATCTGTGAGGTGCTCCATAATTTTTTGCTGGTATTTTGTAGTAGATCTCTTTAGATTTTTGGTTCATCTTTGTGGTTAGAGTCTGTTAGTGCCAGAAATTGTTCTCAGACTACGAAAGAACAAGCCAACACAATCTCAATAAACACAATTAAGTAAAATAGGTATTTTTAGGGTTTTGGTTGTACAGTTTGTAAACAAGAGGGAAGAAAATTCACAAAGCTAAAGCAAACACTAAATCATGATCAATTTAAGGACTGAGATGCATAACATATAAACTATAAACCAAACACAATAATCACAACACTGAATTCCACCCACAGTTAATAAACAATTCATGCATAATAACCTTAAACAAGAAATGAGTATATTAACCGAGAGATTAACACAAATCAGAAATGAAACCATTCAATAGTCTAAATAGGGCTTATAGTTGCATATATTTCATATTCAGTCATAAAAAATACATAAGAGTTTTTACACTTAGCTCATAAACCACAGCTTGATAGCCTCTTCTTGCAACAAAAATCAAACCACTACACTGTACCCCTGTCCAGATTTTATAATTACAAAGAAGTAGTTCTATATTCCCTTAATTAGGTTGAATTTGAAACTACTCAGCAGTTACATTAACCAACTTTCAACTAATTGACTAAAAATAGCAAAATCAGATTCCTGGTAAATTTGGCGAATTTCTGAAAAATAGGTGTCAAAGAAGCTTTGATATCTCTCAATATGTGACACCTGTACAAACAGTGAGAGAGGTTTTTGTGAATGGGTCCGTTATGGAAAAAAACCTCTCTTTGTTTTTAAAAATTCATCTCCAATCAATCAGAATATTCCCCGCAAGATAAAGACTAAAACAGGAAAATATTAAATATTTTTAAAACCCTGCAAATAGGCTGTAAAGATTAAATTGAATATTTCAAACCTTGATAGATGTTGAAAAAATGATAGAGGTTTTTGTGAATGGGTATCTTTTGAACAAATTTCTATTTTTTTCTTTCTAAAATTCATCTCCATCAGCTCGTGATCTGCACTCAATGGAAATAACCCAAAATAGGAAAAACAGAGCATAATTCTCAATAATCTTTGCACACTCCAAGTCTTGCAATGGCTGTTCTTTAACTGTTCTCTTCAATCAGAGTTATAATTTCTTCACTACCAATGAGTTCTATGTGGCTTCTTCCTATTCAGATTGTTTCTGTACATTCTGTTTAGTGTCAACCCTAGCTTCATCAGACAATGACTTTTCCTCATCTTGAGACTGCACTGTAATAAGAACTTGTTCCTATTCTTTCACATCTTCCTTTACACCTTGGTTCAGTTCTGCATGAAAAATATTTTCTACAGGCTCCACCTCCTTCACTTCTGGCTTTGAAATTTCATTCTCTTCAATATTGGTTGTCTATTCAATTTCAATGTTTTCATCTTCTTGGTTCATAGATTTTCCTAGTTCACTATGTTCTTCATTCTTTACTGTGACTTTCCTTTTAAGCTTCTTGACCAAATTCTGACCTTTATTCAACTGTCTCTTTCGATACTGCTCTTCCTTCTCTGTTTGAAAACCAGACCAAAATAGGAAATAATCCCATGTTTTCTCTCTCTTTTGAAGTACAGTGCTTATGACTAGTTTTATAAGCCCATGATGAAACACAAATTGTTTGGTGTGATCCTGATGCTGCTTCACCCTGCTAGACATCTTTTGTAAACTTTTCAAGAAGAAGAATGGGAGATTCATTTTGGATTCATGGATGAGATGTTGCAAAAAAATAAAATGATACTTAAAAACAAAAGCAAATCTCCCTTCACAAGTGATATAAATTTGCAGGATTTTAATTGGCTCTATCCATTCTGGTTTAAAATTCTGAATAGGTACTCCCTTTCCCCAATCTGCTACTACATATGGAAGTAAATATTTCTGTGCATCAAAGGTGAAAGGTACTTTTTAAACCAGTATTCACCCTCATCTAAGATCCCTATAACTTTTGCTAACAATTCTCTGGTCAAATTAAACTTCAAAGTATAAAAAGTCACCATATCTTTATCCAAACACTGAGCAAATTTATAAGAGACTTCTGAGTGATATCCCTCAATTCTTTCAAAATTTTTTAACCCCCCNTTCAAAGTATAAAAAGTCACCATATCTTTATCCAAACACTGAGCAAATTTATAAGAGACTTCTGAGTGATATCCCTCAATTCTTTCAAAATTTTTTAACCACCCTGCCTCTAAAAATAGTTTTGCATAGTATGGAAAAGTGTGAACCTAGCTCATGTCTGAAGGTTCAACTCTATTGGTTTTACCACTTCTTTTCATTTTGAATGACTGTCAAATTGCTTCTTTTAGTAAAACAAACTCTAAATCTATTCAAATCTTAACAATTTGAAAAACAATGCTATATTGGGAAACCAAAATCCCAAACTGGACTCTATCGCTTAAAATGATAAATGCCTTAATTCCATTGACAGAGAATTCGACATTAAGTATGAATTAGGATTACATATTAATAATCTTCATTAAATTCGATCATTATTCCTTTGCTTAGTAAAAAAACCAAATACATGGACTTTGATATCAATTCGCAGCCTACCTATCAAAGTGATGAATCCAGGTGCTATAATCGTGCTTTCTTGACTGTCAGGTGTCCAATTTCATTCCTCAATCTTCTTTGACCACTACGATAACTCCAAACGATCGCCCCTCAAAGCCCTAAATTTCCGACCTGCTTCAGTATTTGATTACACACTGCTAATACTTCGCCACGAACTCATCTGATCTTCGTGCACTTCAAGGGAAATGAAATTCAAAGTGAATTTGTCTCATCGTGTTTGATCATCATTATTCCATCACTCTGCAATAGATCACCTCAACTCTCCCTCATAATGATTTTCTTGAAGTATTAATACCTATCACAATGATCATTCTGGAGGAAACACGTATCAAATCCATTAACCAATTATGAATGACCTATCATATGCGCGAATTTCCAAAAATTTGAACCAAAATTCATGATTTTCAGATAACGCGACTTTGTTGTAGCGCACCTGTGTAACGTTTCTGAGCTTGCACTACAAGGATACTTGTTTTATGATTTTTTTAACCAAAACTCCAAACCAAGTGTTAATTTTTGGTAAATAACTTTAAATAAGGCCTTATGATATTTCTTTAGAACCTTTCAGGAATATATACATCCTATAAGCCCATAAAAAACATTAAATTAATTAAGTAAAGCCAAAATTAAAACGAAAACCTATTAAATCAACTATAAACATAAGCCTAAAATCAAAATATTTTAAAAGAAACCAAGGTCAAAACTTTAAAACAATAAAAAATCATATTTTTAAGACAAGCAAATGGTTCAAAAATAGAGGACAAAAATAGGCTATAACAGAGTCTAAACATCCAACTCAACATTAAAAAAATGTTAGTAGTATTCTACAATGTTAAAACCACTCAATTGGATGATGGATTCTATGCATCAATTTTGTGACGTTTACTTTCAAAGTGGACAAGAAGGAAATCTTACAAGACTTGCATTGAAAAATTGTGTATATTCATTTCCTAGAAAATAAATTCTATTGGATTAACTGCATAAATAGATACCTGTTACAAAATAAAAAACACAAGGAGTGAGCCACTCAACAAGGCTTAAATAACTTATCCTTGCTTGTCTGATTTTGTGCAATGCAATAGTTTTGCAACATCAGCGATGCTAAGGCCATACTCATTGTTGCTTTTAGATCATGTGGATTTTGAAGGACATTGGGGTGCGAGGGAGGTGTGCACATACATATGCATAAAATATATATTGCAAAAACGTAAAACTTCTACAAATCAGAAATAAAATTTGTGTATAATATTAAAAACATAAAACATAAAACATGTAATATGATCTATAAAACTAAACTTAATACCATTGGGAAACATTACTTTGCAATTTATATGAAGGGTACATAGTTGTGGGGGGTATAAATTTGAGGAACATTAGTAGGCTTACATTCTATATTTTGGCACTAGACGCACAATTTGGATCTCTATAACAGTTTGGAAGTCAATAGAAAGAACAAATCAAACCTTTGTATAGCTACATGACATAAATTATATATAATGAATTTCTATATCAGCTAGTTGGCATGAAATACGTAGGTCAGATTATTATGATAACTTCCTGGCATATTCATTTAATAGATCGCACGGCATGGAAATTGCTTAATTCAATCAGATTGTTGGGCATCGAGGATGCAGATAAGTCCTTCAATTAAGAATATTAGGCATGGGATTAGACTATTCAAATCATAATTTTAGATTGTTTTGAGGGCACTCTCAAGTTTAGTTGTGGGTCCCTTCCTACATCGGTCATGTGTACCCTGGAATGGGGAGGTGTGTTTCTATGATAGGGAGATGCTCCAGTACTATTTTAAAAATGTTTTCTTAGATTTAATTATGCATGCTTATTAAAATCTATAGCTTGAGTTAAAGATCTCGCACAGTTCTTTTATCATAGTTTCTTGCTTTTTAGAATTACTCCAATCTGTCATGTTTTATTTATAAAATAGAAATATTTTTGAAACATTTTTTTTTAAATATCATAATAATCATGGGATATGGATCAGATTAAATATTTATTTGATTAGTTGTTCTCTTGTGGTATATATCGAAGGATTTGTCAGAACAATGACTGCTACTGGTGACCATGACAAGATATCGACAATAATCAATATGCTGACGCATGAATTTGCTTCCTTCCCTCAAGCAAACCATCAAAAAGTATGTGATACAGAGCTGTCATTACCTTGAATATCCATCTAAATCTTATAACAAGTTGATATTGTTTTCTTACTAATGTTCTGCATTTCTATTGACACACATTTGAACACGGAAAAAGGTCAAAGCAAAATTCTTTCTAGTAATAAATTTGCAGGGGGTCCAAATTTTGGTTTTGAGATTGTGGCAGAATAATGTTTGCTGTATTGAAGGCCTGCATCTTTTGAAAAATAAAATTTCCCAGTGGGCAATGTTGTTTGTTCTACAATATTAAAATATAGAAATTTCCTTCTAAGCAGTAATCTAATTGCGAGTTTGGCTTTTCTAGGGTGGTTTAATAGGTTTGGCTGCAACAACTGTTGGTTTGGCATCATAAGCTGCTCAAGATCTGGAGGTAAGTGTTGTTTTAGCAGGTCTTGTTTTAGCTCATAGTCTTTTTCATGTGTCAAAAACTTTGGAAAGTGGAAAGTCAATAGGCATACATGCGAAAGATGCGACCTTAGAAAAAGTAATACTAGTAACATGATTTGTTCTAAAAAACATGTTATCACTCAAAGTAATTCTAAAAACATGAATTGTTCTTGTATCAAACTGCGATGAATGAAGAGTAAAATACTAAGTCTAATTGAAATGAACGTGGTGGTAAAATTGATTTTTATCATATAAAATAGATTAGTTGTGAACTCAAGCTAATGCTATTTCAAGAGTGGAAAGTGAAAATCCATTAATGTTACCATGTGAGAGGCATAGTTTTAATAAAACTAATTCTAGAAGCATGATTTTGTAAATTTTTCTTTGTATTAAATTGTACTAATTGTAATATTATAGAAAAAACCAAGACTCAAGTTTGGCACTATCAACTAGAGTTGATCACTTGTAGTGCGCTCAAGCACACCTTTTTATGAGCGGAAATTATTTTTTGAAACGTCTGTTACTTAGGATGAAATATTTGGAAAGTCAATAGGTACAACATTCAAGAAGCATGGTTTTGATAAAAGTAATTCTAAAAACATGGTTTTTTTTTGTATCACTTTTTGGTGATAAAACTCTAAAGTGTCAAGTGAAATTGATGTAAGTAAATTTGTATCATCTGATCACTTCTGATTAGCTCAAGCTCAAAATTTTGAAAGATCTGGCAATTAACTATGGTAGCAATTTTGTTGTGGATCTATTCATGTATTCATTTATATATGTATGTGTGTATGTATAATGACCATATACCTATATACTTATACATTATAATGTGGGTAACCTACACATCCACAATAAATGGATGATTTTGTTATGGTAACTATTTAACATTGGCATGTCATATAGAGATAATGTGTGGGGATGGGTGGCCATGGGTAACATCCAAATGAGGATATATTTAAAACAAAATAAGGTACCTCTCACCCTAGGACCTAATGCCAACTCCAAGTCACCTGAAACTGCGAAATAGTTTTGATATGGAAATGACACTTTTCAAAATGTTCAGGAAGTGTGAAAATGGCATATTTAAATAATTTAAAAAATAATTAATATAAAAAATAATTCAAACTCTAAAAAGTTTTGTGCTTTCATTTCAAAATTTTAGATTTTTTGGGTTTTGTTGCCTATTTAGGGCCTTTTTATGCACAAACAAGACATTCCTGGATTTCACTCCCTTTGAGGGCCTTTAAGCTTTTCTACTTTGGAACAAAGGAAACATTCCATTTATGGTCTTTTGGATAGGAAGTGTCTCAGAAATCTCATGGAAATGTTTCCAAAAATAGGAATGCCCTGCAAACATTTCATGGGTGTTTCATACTTGCTGTGATTTCCAAAATATTTCTGGGCAGGAAACAGGGGCTATGCAAGAATTTCCTGTGGCCTTGCCCTATTGTAACTTCTCATAAGACAGTTGTACCAAAATATGTAATCCCAATTGGATTATGCAATTATGTTTTTTATTTTTATTCAATATTGGGCATAAAAAGTGAACAAGCTAAAAAAATCAAATTCGAGAATGGAAATCAAGGTCAATGACACTTTACATTCTTAGTCAAACTTTAAATGTACAAGTTTGAAGGTTTGAAGTGAATGGCTATTTTTATTTTGTGAATAGTTGGATTTTTCTGGGAACAATGTGGCTGTTTAAATTTCCTTTTCAGCAACTTGAAATATAGCTGATATATCATGGTCGCTGACATTGAATAGCTTATCCCATTAATATTACAATTATCTTTAATTATTCTATATGCTGTGTTCTATTATTTTTCTTTCATGGAGTATGGATATATATTTGAATGTGTATGAATATATATTTATTTATGCACACAAATACCTTCATGTACTTGCATATCATACTGTAGTCACATGTGCAAAATAGCATGTGCCCTTGGCTAATAATTTTTTTGCTAATATAAATTGTCTTTGTTGGTGTTCATTGTTAAAATATTCATTATATCATGTATGATGCACATAGTAGGCTCATTCTTTTAGTAACCATTCATGAGTTCTTCTCTTAACATCCCTGCTGAACAAAATCACACCATCAATGAATAACAACATTTATGTAGCAACACATACATCCTCAATTGGATTCTACAACTATTTCTTAAAGACATCCCTTATTCTTTGTCCATATCAAGTTTAGGTTATTAGGTATGCATGGATACATTATGTTGTTCTCTAAAACCCTTTTGCGGACCACTTTAACAGATTGCGTAATTGTTTACGATATTTTGTTGTGTGAGCATGGTAGATTTTTTTGCTTATTAGAGTGTTTGGAAAAATAAATTGGATTTTAAGCATGTTTGTGTTTGGATCTTATTGTATTTTATTAGAATTAAAAATGATGAAATCTATGTGTTAATATTGCTACTCTTCCTGATTCTTAAAGGGTGCTAGCTCAATGGAAGAGCACCTGCTTTACACGTAGAAGATTGGTGGTTCGATTCCTCCATGCCCTAATGATATTGCAATGTATTTATAAAGGTAAAAAATGTAGTAGTGCAAGATGGATGCAATATTAGATGCAATACTAAATGAAAAACATGATGTAAAAGTGGACATCACATCAAACACAAAAGTGGACGCAAAATACGACCTTATTTCAGACGCAAATGTGGACACAAAAATGGATTCACACTAAACACAAAATTGGATGGAAAAAGAGACTCAACACTAGACACAATTAATGACTCAAAACTAGATGTAATAATAGGTCCAAAACTCGACGTAAGAATAGATGAAAAAGTGGATTCCTAATTAGACGTAAAATTGGATATTAAATTGAGCACAAAATATGGTGTATCGATGGACATAAAATTAGGCATAACACCAGGTGAAAAACTGGAAGCAACATTTGGCGTAAACAAAAACTTAAAACGAAACATAATTTTAGATGCAAGACGGGACAAAACATTGGATGTAAAACTATATGTAATATTGAATGCAAGATGGGATGCAACATTGGACACACAACTAGATGCAATATTAGATACAAACATGGGCACAAAACTAGGCACAACACTAGGCGCAACACTGGGTGCAAAATTGGGCTCAAACATAGATGCAAAAAAAGACATCAACCGATATGCAACACTAGGTGCAAACCTAGATGCAAAATATGATGTAAAACGAGATTAAACATTTGGCACAAAAATGGATACAAAAAAAGACGTAAAACAAGATACAAAATTAGATGCAAATGGGGATGCAACATTATAAGTAAATTTGGATGCAAAACTAGACGCAATATTGGGCCTAAAATTGGATGCAAACCTAGATGCAAAATTGGACACATAATTTTACGTAAAACATGGTGCAAAATTAGGTGCAAGACTCGATGAAAAACTAGGAGAAAAATAAGACGCAACATTGGATGCAAAAATGAGCGTAAGACTGAGTGCAAACAAGGATGTAACAAAGGACGCAAAAAAGGATGCAATAGAAGTTGAAAAATTGGGCGCAAATAAAGGCATAACATTATATGCAAAAAATTGGGCACAAAAATGGACACAAAAATGGATGTTAAAAATGACAGAAAAAAATATGCAATAGATGGCGTTTTACGAAAATGTACAATAGTTCCAGGTTTAGCGTTGGATTGTTCACCACAATTGGGAAAAAATTACACTAAAATCTGGCGTTAAATTCAACGCTAAATCCAGTTTTTGTTGTAGTGTCTAAGGCTACAACAGGATACTGCTGTAACCTTGGTGGAGGCCAAGGGTAGTAGTAGACCACTGCTCCAACATTCTCTGGAAGTATAAGGCAACAACAGAAGGTTTCAGCACTCGTGCAATCTTACCATGCATATAATAGATTTGAAAACGCTTACAACAGCTGTAAAAAAAGCAATAAATCTTCCCTTATATTCTTTGATTGTAGTGTTAAATCACTTAACATATTCACCCTTAACTTATGTCAAATCAGCAAGACATATAGTGCTGGAAATTACAAACCATGAAGATAATTGAAGGTTGAAAATTAAATCTACAATTTACACAAGTATTGGACAACTAGAAACTTAAGTAATATGAAATATCCATAAAGATGAAGTTCATGCACACACGATAGCCTTATCACGAGGCTAGTACAATCTTTTATCCCTCCAAAACCCTAGCTAGGGAAAATGATGAAAACCCTTGCTCAGAACAAGGAGATCCAACAAGCATTCATCACACAAGAATATCCTCCAAGGCAATACATCTCCTCTTTTGGGTAATATGTCTCCTCTTTTTCTTCTCTCACCAAGTACATCCTAGCATTTCTTCTCAAAATATTCATATCCTAATATACAATGGATTAAACCCTAACCAGGTAGTCTTCAAGATGCTCTAACAAGCTCATCATTATAGGGATACATGTTCCAAAACTCACCATAATATCATACTTTTTTCTTTTGTTGCATATAATTTGACCCTAAAAGAACAACAAAGTAAAATGGATGCAAGATTTTATCCCGGAATGCAAAAAAATACACTTGAAGAAGCTTGGTGTGTGAAAACCCAAGGTGAAACATCTCAAACTTTTTGGTTTTGTTACATATACTTTGATTCTAAAATAATAGTGGAGTAAACTGGATGCAAAATTTTAGCCCTGTAGGGTAGCAAGAGTGGTTGAGCACCTTGAGCTTCGGAAGGGATCAGGGTTAATCCCACAGTTAAAGAAAAGGTGAAGAAAGAAACTAATAGAATGTTAGCTACATGATTGATGTTTATGGTCGAAAAATCTAATATGATTATCCCAATCATTTTTCAAATGAAGTAGGTGTAAGATTAAATCTCAAACAAGATTCATCCATACACATTTTACATTTCATGGTGGTGACGAGGAGAGCAGCAAAAAGCTGCTACAACACCCTTGGTGGTGACTAGGGTTGCTACAACATGCCTGGTGGTGGTCTAAGGCTACAACAACATCCTTGTAGGTGGTCTAAGGCTACAACAACATACTTCCATAACCTTGGTGGAGGCCAGGGGTAGCAGTAGACCACTGCTCCAATATTCTCTGGAATTCTAAGGCAACAACAGAAGGTTTCAGTGCTCGGGTAATATTACCATGCATATAACAGATTTGAAAACACTTAGAACAGCTGTAAAAACAACAATAAATCTTCCCTTATATTCTTTGATTGTGGTGTTAAATCACTTAACATATTCACCCTTAACTCATGTCAAATCAGCAAGACATATAGTGCTGGAAATTACAAACCATGAAGAATATTGATCGTTGAAAATTAAATCTACAATTTACACAAGTATTGGACAACTGGAACCTTAAGTAATATGAAATATCCATAAATATGAATTTCATGCACACATGATAGCCTTATCACAAGGCTAGTACAATCTCGTAGCCCTCCAAAATCCTAGCTAGGGAAAATGATGAAAATCCTTGATCAGAACAAAGAGATCCAACAAGCATGCATCACACAAGAATGTCCTCCAAGGAAATACGTCTCCTCTTTTGGGTAAGGTGTCTCCTCTTTTTCTTCTCTCACCAAGTACAACCTAGGGTTTCTTCTCAAAATCTTCATCTCCTAATATACAATGGATTAAACCCTAACCAGGTAGTCTTCAAGATTCTCTAACAAGCTCACCATTCTAGGGCTACATGTTCCAAAACTCACCATAATCTCATAATTTTTGCTTTTGTTGCATATAATTTGACTATACAAGAACAGTAAAGTAAACTGGATAAAATTTTTTAGCTTAGAATGCAAAACTGTAAACTTGAATAAGCTTGGTGTGTGAAAACCCAAGGTGAAACATCTCAGACTTTTTGGTTTTGTTGCATATACTTTGATTCTAAAAGAACAGTGGAGTAAACTGGATGCAAAATTTTAGCCCTGTAGGGTAGCTCGAGTGGTTGAGCACCTTGAGCTTCAGAAGGGATCAGGGTTAATCCCATAGGCTAGGTGCCTCTATTGCATTCCTCACTCAATTTCCCTACCAGAGGTGCCATAATCTGCATCAATACGTTTACATTGGGTATCATCTATGAAATGCAGGGAAACCCATGTGGTTTTACTTAGAAAAAAAATTGGATGCAAAACTTGGGCATTTGACTAGTTCCCCTATGTGTTTTTTTATTTTTCTACTATGGTAGAGATCATTCAAAACATCATTACTTGCAAATTTCTAATAGAATTTTCCATCCAGTCCCATGACCAAAATAGCAAGAAACTAAACAAAATAAAAATTAGTATTATCCAGAATTTCAAGCAATCTGCCATGAATGCACCACATAAAACTTGAATCCATGCCCTTTTAGGTTTCAAGTATTGGCCAAAATGGACAAGAAAGAAATGAGGATTGAAGTCTCAACCTTGTAAAATGATACATAACATAACCATGACATTAACCATGTAGTACATAACCATCAACCATGCTACATAACCATCGCATTAACCATGCTACATAACCATAAACATGCTCAAAATTTATGTTTGCCACCAATTTAAAAAAAAGTTCCACTACATGAAATTATAGATAGAACTCTTACCTCACAAATTTTGCAAATTTCTATGAAAAACATATTAGAAATATATCTTTGCTTTGGCTTGGGATAGTGCAAGTCCTGGATTATTAGTGATTAGTTCACCAACCAAAATAATAATTTCCAATTTTCATATAGCAAACAATAAAAGATTTAACAAGATAAATCATTAAACAAAGTGTTGGATTAACAGAGATTTTTTCACTAACCCATAAAAAAATTACAAATTTTCATCTCTTTCAACTTAACGCTTTGTTGGTCACTACGTTAATTTTAACGCTCTGTTGGTCACTGTGTTAAGGTTGGTCATTGAGATGTCATACCATATTTCATGTGCAAGAATAAATAAATAAAGTGCAGGAGATACAACATTAAGGAATCACAACCATTAAATGAATCTGCCTTATACTCAGACAATTTTGAGTTTGATCTTGTCACCGAAGGGACAAGTCAAACACGGTAAACCATATATGTACCTTGAGAGAGGGTTAAAGCAGATTGAAACTGAACTTAGACTCTTAGTCAATAGAAATATAGGTTTCAATCAAAAGCATAGGCTTGAGTAATTCAGTCATGTCCAAAATAGTCATGCTAAGGACACACAGTCACTTAGCACAAGAGACCGTCAGTCATACTGATACCCTCTGACAGTCATGTTGAGTAACTCACAATCCACACTTAAAGAGTAAACTCACAGTAATTCCAAGGATAGAACCTAGCACAAAGGAAAAAACCATAAGAACTAATGCTGAGAAAATCGTGAGGTAAGCAACTTAGAAAAACACAGAGACTCACACTGAGAAAAATCATGAGGTAAGTGGCTGAGAAAGATGCAGAGAATCACTTTACAAGATGAGACATAAATAAATAAAATGCAGAGATCAAGCTTAGCCCATGAAGAAAGAATAAATCACAGAGGTAAAACTTAGAGCGTGAATGAACAAATAACAGATCATGAATGAACAATTCATAGAGGTAAAACTCATCCCCTGAAACGAACAAGACGCAGAGGTAAAATCGTGGAGTGAAATCACAGAGGAAAACCCAAGAGACAAACCTGTAGGCAAGAGGAGAAAATTAGATCACATAGGAGATAACGCTTGCTGTAGAAACCGACGATAGTAGACATCCCAATGAGATAACAGGCTGAGAACATGGTGAGATAACTCTAGGACCAAGTAAGAATAGGACCATGACTCAACAACCACAAGAGAAAAGTTAACCATAAAGGTGGAAAAACATTCAATTAGGACCAACAAGACCAAATACTTTTCTCTCTCTCAAGGTACATAGTTTTATATATACTTTTGTCATCACTGTATAAGGGGAATGCCCAAATGGATGGTACGCTCCTTTTGTCCTCAACTATTTTTTACAAGATAGACCATCCATACATGTCTACGGAGGAAACATAAAGATCCCAGTTCAGTATATCCAAGGAAGTGCTCGATGAAGTGTCCTAATATCAATACCCTCAGAGGAGAAACAGTGTCATCCTCGAGACATCCAATATGATGATAAAAGACTCAATCATCCATACTCGAAGATAAAGCAACCAAAAGGTTGAAGAGTAGGAGGTACAAGCTCTGCTCTAGAAGAGTTGTAGCTTATCTTCCCCAATAGCTATTTCCTCATAGTTTTCAGTGAAGGAAAGTAGGCCCCCAACCATGGGGAGCACTTCCTTGGATATATTGTCTGCCCTCTTATTGTGTTCTCTAAAGACACGATGAAAGTCTAAAGTGTGAAAGAAGGTTTTTAAATCCATAATGTTGTCACACCAACCATCCAAATGGAGGGAAGAGAGAGTTGCTGTATCATCTAAGACCAAAAACTATGCTAACATCCAACTGTCATAAAATAGTGCTTACCAGCTCAAAGTTTCCACACATATGGGCTCAAAACATTATGCAATGCTACCACCTGAGTGAAGAAGACTATGCGTGAAACCCCCATAAGCAAGCAACACTAGGAATAGATCAAATCACCAACAAACTACATGAATATGTGTTCCCAAGATGCCAAGTGTGAAGGACAAGAAAACAATTAATTGCTGAATGTTGAATACAATGAATGCGGAGCACTATTGATTTGCATCTATAGCAGATCAATCTAAACCTTCAGACTGCAACACCAATGGATCCTAGTTTTCTGTGGGATTAAAAGTCAAAATGAAATTCAATATATGTATATATATATTTGGGGACAAAAAATACAAAAAGTAATTAAATATTAACAAAAAGAAATATCCTACGTCAATGGAGGAAATTGTGAAACTAGAATTTCCTCAACATCTATATTTGTGCCACTAGCCTTTGTTTCTTCCACGTCAAACAAATTCGTATCATCAATGTCGTCATCATTCATTAATTTGGTATACTGCATAAATTTCATATATTAAAAACATTAGATTTGATATATTATAGCATACTTACGTACCATGCCCCTGTTTTCATTTTGTCGAGCAACAGCTCGCTTATAATTGTCTCTACAGTATGTTGCATACTGCTCAAGCTCTAATCAACTCATACTTTTCAAGTGATCATCAGAATAATCATCAAATGGGCCTGCATCCATACTGGATGTAGATGAAATACAATGTAGGCCGATTTCCACCCCTGCCAATGCAGCCCCAACATGGTCTCCTATCTCTTCCCTCACCCCTTTTGCTATTTGGGATGTTGTTTCCAACTCCTCTAGTAAAGCTACGACTCTAGGATGTGGTTGTACTAACCGAGGCATTGGACACCTATAATGAACACCTCATTGTGCATCAGGTCGTTCATATGTACGACCTTTGCCAGCACCATAGTCGGGGTCCATGTTAAACCGAAACTTTGCAATCAGGATCTTGACAAAATATTGAGGAACCTCGTTATTATTTGGGAACTTCCCATATGCACACAGGAACCTGGAATAAATGTGTGGTGAAATCAAAGGATCATTGAATCTTGCGATCTTCAAACATTTTTTGTCTTCAGGCTGCAATTCAAAA
This sequence comes from Pseudotsuga menziesii, assembly GCA_001517045.1. Classification (NCBI taxonomy): domain Eukaryota; kingdom Viridiplantae; phylum Streptophyta; class Pinopsida; order Pinales; family Pinaceae; genus Pseudotsuga; species Pseudotsuga menziesii. The sequence continues at coordinate 114,572 of LPNX010741825.1, read as the reverse complement.
CATGAGAAGACCATTTCTTTTGTGACGACTTTATTTACTTCTTCAAAATTGTGGTGACGCATAACTGAAAATTGCCTCCTACACATCATATCATGAAAAGTATGGGTTGATGGTTTAACCCCAAGATATGTCTCGATCAAACAATTTAGATTGTACAAAACAATTTGGAGACATTGTTGAGTACCAAAAGAGAGATTTGAAGATTCAAGTTCTGCCTTCAATCTGGAAGAATTCTCCTTCATCTCTTCCATAGTCAGCATAGCGATGTTGTCTTCCCAAGGAGTCTCCTCGGGAACATCTCTAGGAAGACTGTAAATAGGATCATATCTATCATTTTGAGCATATTGATGCACCTGACAACATTTCCTTGTCTTGGGAGGTGGATTAGGATTAGCAACAACAAACTCTGTAAGAAGATGCGGGTGCAAGTATTAAAATATATATATCTAATTTTTCAATCAAATTATACATGTCCATATAAAATGTGTTCATTAGAAATACTCGATGCATTAGCTTATGCCCCATCATTATTGTTAGAATGTCTAGAAGCACCTGTACAAAACCAATTAATGGCAATCACATGTAAGTTAACAAGAAGAATCATCAAACAAGATTTCTAGTCAGAATGTACATGTGTAAACAACCTCTACCTAGCGATGGCATATTTGAGGAATAAGACACTAAGTGTGTCCTATGTGTTTTTCCATCGGCCCCTATAGACCCCTCAGACCTACGTCTGTCATGCTCAAAGCCACCACCTGTGCATGTAATAAGATCTTAGAAAGACCAGGTAAAATAATATTTATGTTCATATAGACTTGAGTATGAATTAAATAAAAACTAAATTTACCTGACGATGACCTCAGGGATTGTGGCTCCATAGTAGCCAAGATTACTTCAGCCTGAAGCTATGAAGATGTGCTGTAACACCCTGGTTTTAACCTCGTTTGCATTAAATATACATGATACATATGTTGTAAATAATTATGGTGAGGATATAAGGGAAAAGGCACCACCATTGATTTAGTTATGTTATGTTTCGGATTGGAATTGTCACCGATGGTATATCGGGACATACGACATATATTAAATTGTGGCATCATGTAAACATGCATTTTAATTAAAAAAAAAACAACTAGCTATGTTCACTGCAGCTAAATTGAGAAGGGGCATGATTCCAAAGGATAAGGAAGGGGAATGTTGAACATTGAGTCATGGGGGAAGAGCCATGTGTCACCACTCTCTTTTTCTCACCAACACCTTAGTTATTCCATTGTTAGTTGGGGGTAGCGATTGGTTGGCAGAAAGAACACTACACTCACACTACTACATTTCGACCAAAAATCCGACGGCCGTATTGTCAGATTTTCGACACTTCCCTGTCGCATGTAGGACACTATGATTTTTTTAAGCGTCGGTGGATTTTCGTCGGTTATTCGACATCTTGTCACTCCGTCGGTTAAGTGATAGATCAGTAAATCATCGGTTAAATGTACATCATCGGTTATCCGACATTTAATCCATATTAAACTTTAAACGTAAGCGTCGCTTAAGCGACGGTTGTGAATTTTTTTTTTTTTAAATTACCTGCAGCCGTCGCTTAAGCGATGGTTTTTGAAGTTTTTAAAAAAAAATTGACCTGCGACGGTTTTTGAAGTTTTTAAAAAAAATTTACCTGCAGCCGTCGCTTAAGCGACGATTTTTGAAGTTTTAAAAAAAAAAAAAATTACCTGCAGCTGTCGCTTAAGCAACAGTTTTTGAAGTTTTTTAAAAAAAAAATTACCTGCAGCCGTCGCTTAAGCGATAGTTTTTTAAATTAAAAAAAAAAAATTTACCTGCATGGACAATTAATAAAGAGGACAATTAATAAAAATGCATGGTAATAATACTGATTTCTTGACAATGCATATGCCAAGGTCCAAGTAGCAACCAAACTACGTACATACACAATGAAATGCAATAGTGAAACAAAGTACATAAAAATAGAAAAATTGACTATTTTCAGATTCAGCAAGAAAAATATACAAGTGATATGTTACCCTGTGGCACATGATAGACATTCGATGCATACTTGGTTTCCGGTTAAAGAGTACAATATCTCCATCCTCAAGATGGCGCTCTACAATACAGCCATACTTCAACTCTGCAGCAACACGTCTTGGATTCCCAATTTTTAAAGACCTATATTGTCAACCATAGTCACATTAAAATAAATTCCCAAGATTGTGTACTTCTCAGCCTTTGGTTGAGATTATTAAAGCGCTACTCCTAAATAAATCATCATTTTGCTCTTCATTAACATTGCATAAACAGTACAAGTACTTTCTTTGCACAATCAAATACTAAACAAATGCATAGCACAAAATGATGACATAAACTCACTGTCTTGAACCATCAAGAGAGATGACATAATTTTCCCCAGGGTACCTTGAATGTCCATTACTCACACACTACCTCAGTTTCTCAATATTATAGCGAGAAACCTTTTCAGGATATGTCAAGACCATTGCCATCAACATTGGGACAACTACCTGCAAAACCCAATGTGAAATTGGAGAGACCATATTTTAGCTATGCCAATTTCATAGGATAGATCAGTTAATTAATATATTCCCATTTGAAACTGACCTCAGTAACTTTGAGATTAGGATCCGGGGAAATCACAGTTCGTCCAGTAAAATCAACACGCTTTCCAGACAGATTTCCTCGAAACCGACCTTGTTTCCCTTTGAGACGCTGTACAAATCCATGCAATGGATTTCCAGGAGGCTGCATACCTGGAGGTAGAACTGGAAGGTCACTGTTTATATACATGGCAACTTGAAGTTGGATCAAGTCCTATAATTCCTGGAAAAAAATTTCCAAAAATTGTAAAAAGGGATAAAAATAAAAGCACTTATAAGAGACATGACGGGTTCTAACAAAGTTTAATTAAAATGTTGATAAAAAACTGAAGTAATCCAACTCATGTACCCCATTGTATCAAGCTTTAAGAGTGTTCCCACGGTCTATGGAATATAATTACAAGTTTCCCAAAATAGAACCACCACCTCAAACAATTTCTTGAAGTTTATTGAAAAAATCACAAAACAAGAATTTGATAAGAAATACTAACATTTACTTGCATCAATGAAGAAAAAATCGGCCTGTAAGTTGTTATGTTTTACACAATCAATAATTTGTTGAACATTTGGGGGTCTCAGGTTCATTCCCTTCTGCTCTATTCTGCAAAAACATACCATTCTACTCAGAACTTTGATATATCTCTAATCAATTTTCATTGGGAGTTTTTTGGAATTTCACAAATTAACTCCAATTTTCAATTTCCAGTAAGGGTGTATTAGTTTACCTAATTTCACTTGTTCCAAGCTTATACAGATGAATAAATGATGTTCACCCCACATTCAAGACTCAAAGCAAGGTCTTTGTGCACAATCTTGCAAAACTCACCAAAAAACTGGTGTTCTTTGATTTTCTTGTAAGTAGAATGTGAAATGAGAACTCACCTCAAAAAACTCACTCACAAGATTCCAAGAAACTTGCCAAACTTGCAATTTTGAATTTAAACTAGTGAGTTATTTGTAAATTCCTTTAAAACTGGATTGAAGGTTTAAAGGAAGCAATGAACGCACCTCTCTAAATTTGGAAAAATTATTCAGGCTAAACCTGAAGATATGAGGACATTGTTGAGCTGACAGTGGACAGTGCCTTCCAAAGATGATCAAGGGTTGACTCCCTTTGGTCCAAGAGCCAGCTTGGGACCTAAAGTGGATTGTGGCTGTCTTGGCATCATTCCTTTCCAAAAGGGAACATCTAAGGGGACAACAATCACCAATGGGGATTCTTTGAACTCTCTATTCAACCAAGATTTTGATATCCATGGGTAAGCTCTTCACAAACAAACTTCAATATTTGGTCAGCCGTCAAAATGACGTCACATGCAAGACCATGACATGCATAAATGTCAATAGCAAATTCAGTGATATAAGAATCAGTTGAAGCATGTGCCCATTGATCTACTACGCTCATCCAATCAACCTCCAACATCCTCGTTTGCTCGAATGGTACGAGAAAAGGGTACAAACCATAAATGTGACCCCCCAAAATTTGGAAATGGGAAAACATGCTATATATATATATATAAAGAAACAATTAAGCAAGAAAATTTAAAGAAGCCCAGAACAATAATCTCGATGCCCAAAACATAGAAAATGTTTCTTGTAGCTGCATGAAACACTTTTTCTCAAATTTTGTTGAAGAAAGTGTGAGGAAATGAACCTTGGCACAACCCTCTTGCTGCCCACAATCACTACAACTACACCAAACCCAGATCAAAATGATATAAAACACAAGGAAATTGCTTTTCCTTGGCAGGAAACCCCTTTGTTCAAATGCTATTGAAGCAAGTATGAAAAAGAATGAGAGTCAAATCGTTTATTTAGAACAAAGATAGTCTGTGAGGGTTTTCTAAAAGTTTCTTCAATGTGAAACTAGGGTTAATGTCAGATAAAAGCACTTGGCTGAGTCCCCATGGTCAACTCCCTAGTCAAAATGCAATCAAAACATGCGAAATCACACCCATTTTGTGTGGAAACTCCAATGAAACACGACTTGGAGTTTCAGAATTGTGAAATACCATCTGAAATGTAATGGAGTAATGGAGTTGGATACTGATGTAAATGGTAAAATAATATCTTGAGGAGTTACAATTACAAATGACACCTAGATGAGAGTTACATTCCATTAAATGACAAAATCCATGATAAACAAATTCCACTATAGACAAAACATACAGCAAGACAAAAACTACCGAGGACAAAACTCATTTATATTGCATGATGAGCAATTGATCCCATGGTCTCAGAGCCAAGTGTTGATATTGATTGGTCATGCTAGAGGATCTAATAGCTATCGCAAGTTTTCTGCATGCACAAGGTTTAAAAACAAGGCCCATGGGGGGAAAAATCATGGCCAACTGCTAGCAAGGATGGGCTGGGAGTAAATGATGCAGAATCTGCAAGCGGGCATGAAGATGATGCTCTCTTTGGAGATCTGTTTTCAGAGGCTAGCAGGCAAGTAGTCATCTCTGATGGACATGAACAACCCTACTCTACAAATGATAGTGTTTCTGACTCCAGTAATATTCCTTTACAAGGAGCTGTTGAAGTGCTTAGTTTTATTAAAGAGTGCATTTTTTATCCAGATTGGCATTCTTCTATTTACAAAGAACTTAAGAAGCCTGTCACCAACTTAATGACTTCCAACTCTTCAATAGTCTTGTCAAGTCCCTTTTGAAACAAGTCACCAGGGCTAACCTAGCCAAGAGATTGCAATGACTCACTGAACCTTAGCAAAAACCAAAATATAAAAGCCACAAGGCTTAGCTCAATCAAGCAATGCATCCAACCAAGGCATGCTGCCAACGAGGATGCTATTGTGGCTAGCATTTGAGCTTCCCTCCATCCTAATAGTCCAGGTAAGTGGGGGGGAATCTAACAATGTTTTCCTTGGAAAAATGAATGAACTATATAAATAACATATTGTGGCTTCCATAAAATCATTGACTGTGATCATTGCCTACAGACAACAATTAGATGACTGAAGATAGCAATTGTAGGAAATGTGTGGCCTCACATACAGAAAGCCAAAGTTAAATGTGCAAATCAAGCATCTTAGACTTACTACAATGCAAAGAAAGATCACCTGATCAATATGACCATACTAATGAAAACAGAAATTGTGTATCAAATTTATGCAAAAGATTTGACAATCATATCCCATGACTATCTACAACCAAAATAGAAGTTAAAAATTAACCTAAAGAAGAATCTTCTTTGTTCATCATCACATCGCAGCAGACACAAAAATATATAAAACAAGATAGATTTACGTAGAATATACATGTAGATCACCTTTTCTTTTTCTCTATTGTTGTTTTTGTTTGTCTCACAGTGGATCTTCCTCTTACTGTAGAATTCCTCCCTAAATGATTCTGCCTCATCCATAATTTGATGCAACCTCTCCTTCTCACTTCTCTCCTTTTCTTCAAGTCGGATTGCATTTTGACTGCATGCCAAAAAAAAATCCACAAAAACGAGAGTATAGATTTAGAAGCAAATTTGTTTCAATTCAACATGTTACTAAAAACATACTATGATAAAGAGAACCTATGATAAAGAGAACGGACTATGGAAATATCAAGTTGCAATATTTGCACGGAGTAGAGGGTCTATTGAGCACAGGTTATCAGCATTCTATGTAGATCTCAGAATCTAGGTATATCAATTTAGGGATTAATTTAGGCTGAGTGCTTCACAAAAAAGATGAAATACCTGAATAAAAACACTATCGTTTACAGTCAACTGTTCTCTTTTCAATCCTGTTGGGACCTAGAAACACTTTTGCAAAATTAGGTGTGGTAAATGGGAAAACTTTCCACAATTCAGGTATTATCAATAAAGTATATTATAATTCCTTCGTTTAAGATTTAGTTAGCAGGGAACATCATAAGACAAATATTCAATAACATTAGGAGGATACATGATGACAAATACTATAAGGGCCTCAAAATATAGGCTCTGTGATATTTTTGCGTGCTCCCACAGTTTGTGAGGATGCAAATTCAATTGGTAAAGCACTGAGGTGTTGATACTGCTTCACCCAAATTGTTAAGACCTTTCAGTTTTCACCAAATGATTATTTGAATGATACTCAAATCCCCAAAGATGAGATGTTCTCAAATAGAGAGATAAAGGTGTGGGAGATATTTGAGATAAATATCTTCCCTGATCATTCATTTGTTCCAAGGTAGGTAATAAATTTAAATATTCACATTTTACCACTTGCATAATAATGTAACCTGCAGCAAACCTAAGAGACCAAGTAATTATCATACTGAATATATCCATAACAAGCTAGATTCAATCTAACATAAATTGATCAATTTTTAACAGTAACAGTTGTACGAAAGTAGGACTTGTGCATATTCATAAATACAATGGTGGAAACTTTGTTTAAAATGTCGCAGCATACATCTCTCACATCTTTATCTCATGCGTCATTACAATTTATAGCACCCCTGGGCGGTTACCATGGTTTAAACTTTAAACAACGACCCATAACCTCAACATCTAAATGTTAAGCTGGTTTGGTCAATGGTCACATGTCACTAATATATAAAGTGACCCTTATTCAAATATTTAAGTCTGCTAAACATTGGAGTGTAACACATAAATAATACTCGTCTTTTTCAACCATATAAATTGGTGGTCACTGGTTCTCTAGGATGTATTCAGCTTCTTTTCATCTTCAAATTGGGGTTCCTCTATGAGGTTGCCAACCCCCTCATTTTGAAGACAGAGTTATACTAAACAACATATTTCTACATACTTTTTGGAATGAATTAATCAAACTTTTTTCCATTAAACACAATGTACCAATTGTTAATCTCATGTTCTTGAAGAATTCCATCAGACATTGTGCAGAACATCAGGGTGTACTCTACACATTCAGAGAAATGTTTTGTGGTACAGTGCTAAGTAAGCAAACTCACAATTTCATTGCTAAATATTGTGACTAATATTTAATATTTGTTCGGTTTATTCTATTCCTATTTTGAGGTCTACATTAATGTGCTAAAATTATTCTGTTAAATTAAGTCCTTAACTTCACAAGAAAAGACTTCAACAAGTAAATATGTGAGTCTGAAAAATGGGTCTAAAAAACTAAGTTCTGCATCATTTAGCTTCAATACTCATGTTCTATAGTGATTTTCTGCAAGCCAAAACATACTACCAATGTATCTGCAAAATTCCCGGGCTGCAACTTTGTTGTCTACATGGGTGTGCAATGTCAGCTTTTATCATCTCTGTTCCTTTCCAGGGTACCTTCCACCCTGGATGTCTATTCTATGCCCTAGCAATGGTTTCATATTTCATCAGGCATACATTCTCTTCATGCGTAAGCAGGTTGAAGCCACGTTCCAGTCAATGCTTCACACATGCTGTGGGATATGTTTTTGTTGTGCAAATTGAGTAAAGTCCTTCAAATATCTTCCCTGCCTCTTCATGTCTCCAAAACTATAAAAACTTATCTCTGACAACATTCTCCATAGAGGTTCCAAAGTATGGACATCCATTGTGTGCCCTAACCATCATTCCGCTCTCCCATGGACAAATATCCACAGATCACACATGTTTTTGCTACTTCTATTTATCAGTGAGCATCTCCATTGGGTGTCAAGTCCATAATGTGAGGTTTTCTCATTTGTAAGGAATCAGAAAGTATAGGCAAAGTTTATACTAGAAGAACATTGTTACAACCCTAGTAATGTAAAAAAGGCCTAAATCCCTGATAGTTTATTGGGACTAAGGTTAACATTAAAATTAGAGTTATGGGTGTGGATTCACATTTGTTTTCTAGAGGCCAAACACAGGTTTATACACATGTTATAGGTGCACATGGTTTAATTAGGTGATTTTATGGTTAGAATAACACTATAAATAAGGGTGTAATCCTCCTCATTTGATCATGAAATGTTTATCTAATATAGCTTCCGCTTTTTTATTCGGGGCATCCCCCTCAATGTGGCTAGAAGAGTTCACCCTCGCTTGAACAGGGTGGATAATAGAGTTCTTGTGGGTGTTGCATTGTTTGTTCTTGATATTCTTGTTACTATTGTGCACCAAGGATCTTAATAAGTGGTATAAAAGTAGCAATTTGGGGAAGTGAAAAAATTTCAAGGATTTTGAGCTATTTTTTCTCACTTGGGTCAGAAAACCACCACTAGTATGTATTTTTTCTAGTGTGCCCAATTACAGTCAGAACAGAACCGTTAGAAGCAAACTTTTGACTCCATTTCTGAATTGGGGTCATAAGTATTGATGAAGATATCAATATTCCCACAAGAAGTTGATCTTTTGGATCTGCCATTTTTTCAGAACCCTATCTTATGGCATGATTTTCTCTCTGCTTGAAAACTAGATTGTCATTGCACCATTGCCATTAGAAGCAGTGTGTTGATGCTACTTAGACCTCGATTTTTTCTAGGTTTATCGTCCAAATAAAAAAAGGTGGCTTCCTTTTCTTATAAATATCAATTCAATGGTTGTGTAGCAAATATAATTTACTGGGCCAACAACATAATTTTTAAAGCAAAAAATTCCAACATCAGACAATTTGAAAACAAACTGTAGGGTGGGGTTTGAAGTTTTAAAGAAAATACGCAACAAAAAATAAAGTTTTCAAGATGAAATTGAATAATGAAACTATCAGAGTTCAAATAATGACAAAAACTATAATGAAAAATAAGAAGAACAAAGATACATTAGAAAATCAATGTGAAACTATGCAAAGTTCAAAGTAAGTGCATGCCAACACACAACTAGGCACCCAAAAAAGAGATCTAATTGAGACAGAGAAAAGAGAGAAGGCTTTGCGAGGTGTTGCAAGCCCAATATTGCTAATAGGAAACTAGAAGTTCCCCTTCATCTGCTAGAGGATGGAGAGAACAAAACTCCTAAGGCAGTTCCTACACTTCCATCAACAAGGTGGGCGCATTTAGAATCATCTACTTTGACTGAGAGATTTCAAGGAAGAGCAATGAAAGAAAACATTGTTCCACAAATGTTTTTTGTGATGCCAGAACAAAGAAATAGAATAAAGAGTCGCATCGAGACACCCACCAATTTTAGGGAGTCATAGGGTATCGGGGCCAATGGCATAGGAGATATCATCTCCAAAACCATAACAATATATAAATTGAAAGATTTGAAAACATGAATGATACGTCAGTTTGGGGAGTTTGATAAAGGAAGACAACCTAGGTTATGTGATTTAGGTTTTAGTTTTTAAATTTTTCTTCTTTTTTTCCTTTTAAGTAAGATTTTGAGAAGTGACACCGAAGCATCCCAAATTTCAGCAAGGGGAGTGGGGTACCAAGCATCCCCCACACATGTAAAACATCCCTCTTTTCATGTGAAACATTTCACACTGTTTTCAAGTTTCACATTTTTGTGGATTCACAAGGAAACATTTCTCTTCGAGTTTCATTGTCCCAAGAGTGCAGGGAGTAGTCTAGAAGTGCATTCCTATTCAACACTAGAAATAAAGGAAAAAGAGATCCTGCCAACGGATTAGATGTACTATTTTCAGTCTATTTTCTGATGTCTCTGATTTCGCCATTGGATTAGATGTACTATTTTCAGTCTATGTAGCTGTAAGCATCCATGAGGTCTACTTTGACTCGTGAACTCATAACAATGGCTGTTCATAAATATCTTTCACTGCTTTCATTTGGCCCAATCAAAAAATAATATTGTTGCTGATGGATTTGCCATGGTCGATGCAAATCTTGTATATCTATGCCAATGCAACAGTGATGAAATGGTCAATGCTCCTGTTCAAAAATCATATTGAAAATTGCCACTTTTTACAGAATCTTTACAGTTTGAATTTAAGTGGTGCAATAAAAACAGGTCAGAAACCACATCAACTCAACTAATAACACAAGTTATAAACAAGAGAACATTAATCTTCTGTTTGTTTTCCATCCCTGATTTCCCTTGTTGTCGAGTCCAATAGAGGCTATGCCCAAGTGTCAAGACTATTAATTCTCTTGGATTCCAATTGTTCTTAGATTTAGCTATCATTTACCTCTGTCAAATGAATTCCATAAATTCACCTGGAGAAAATCTCTTTCAGTCTTATAGCTAATGTTGTTGTTTCAAAGGATAAAGAAACTAATGAGAAACAAAAATCTTTACAGCAGGTGCTACATTGCCAATTGAAGACCTGATCCTCGCCTTTTGCTCAAGATACTATACTACACTTTTTTACTTATTGTACTCGAATTTTATAAATATTTGAAAGTTTTTGCTCCAAAAATGATCAACTTCCTTGTATAGAATAGCTTTCAAATATTTTTTGCTTGCCAAACTGGCAAACACAAATGCAGTAATTTGGACTGCCAGAAATAGATATGAATAGGATTGCTCTAATAATTAGCTAAGATACTATACTGAGAAACTATACCAACCAGTACGAGGTGATTGTCCTGTCATCAAGGGGTTCAAAAAAGGGTAACCTAGATATGAAATTGCCAATGGATCAAGGCCCCAGTTCTAACTTGCCAATGTATTGAGGCCCAATTCAGCCATCTTATAAGCATCGATTTAGATTACAAATTTAATAAATGTCTCCAAGAACTCTGACTCTTAAACCTTGAAGTAACCTTGGTAAACCCTAAGTCCCTGGCCATTTAGACCAAATTGTTCTGAGAGCTATTCAACTACATATTGCAAATATGTAACAACCATAGATATTAGACAGTACTCAATAACCGAGTCCCTTCATGCACTTAATAGAGACCATCATAAAACTACTCATTGTATCCCAATCAAGAAATACAGATATAATGGTATACTTTTGGATGAAGCCGTATTATTGGCCCCGATGCCAATGGGGGACGATAGACAGAGATATTAGGACCCTCACCATGTTCCCTACTGCTAACGATACAGATAAAATGTAGAGCTGCAGGGGAGGATGTACTATGAGGATGGGAGAAGTAGATGGCCCTCAAGCCCATAAAAAAAAGCAGGAACAACCCACCGGAAAAATCAGCCATAGATTTTATTTAAATGGCTTACAATATAAATAAAAGTAATCAGACAGCAAAGGGAAATCAATACAATATTGGTTGGTCTCGGAAAACCCAGCTGAGCTCACTAGTAAATCACTATTATAAGTTGTGAAAGCAGTCTTTCATGGAGGTCTGTTAAAGCTCATGTCCACATTCATTGTGTTGGAGATTGATTATTCTAATCCATACTAGGTCTGCCATAAAAATAAATTCTAATAATAGAGTTGAAAATGGGAGTTCTGATACAAGAATACTGAACTGATAAAGCTTGACACATGGATCCAGCTATCAATGGTGATGTCAAAAAGCATTGAAAATTCAATAAAATTCCAAATAGGTTTGTGGGTCTGAAGCTCCTACCCGCTTTTAACGTTTGGCCTCAGACTTCTGCTGGTCCTCTGCTTCTTCCTCCTCCGTTTCTTGGGTGCTTGGCAATGGTGAGAGTGACCCCATAGACATTTGAAAATGGTAAATGAGAAAAGGGGTTTGAATTATAAGAGCCAACATTCAGTACGACCAATGTATGCCACCACGATAGCACAAATCACATCAAAGGGCTTTGTATTCCTTTTTCCACAAAGGATAAAGTAGCGAAGGGCCCTCCCTTTGAATTGAGAGGTTTTTATATAATGGGTAACTTTGCATCTTCTCCCTCTGTAGGTTTTCAACATTTTCTAAGACTGAGGGTTGACATATATCGGTATCAATGAGCATTCCTCCATTTCCACCTAGGTTCTTTGTTTTAACTTCTCTTCTTGGGAATATAATAATCTTGTATAAGCATAATCTCTACCCTTGCTTTTTCTTTCTTCCTTTTAATATATTTATATGATGCTAATTTTAAATGTCGCTCTCTTTTTGGCACGTCATTGAAGGTGAATTTGGTCTTTTGTGGAAATATTCGATGTTGTGTTTTAATTATTTTATATTCAAGACATTTAACTTGTTGAGATGGAGTCTTTCATAAAGTATTTGTGTTTAGTTTATCACTGTATATGAAATTGATGGAAGTTGTTAGAGAGTTAGGACTCTAAGATTTTGTACTTATATAATGTAATTTGGCATATTGTTAAAGGTGAATTTGGTTTTTTCTACATAGATTTGATATCCATTTCAGTTGGACTAGTAGACATTGAGGATATCAACCCTAAGTCTAGTGGGGAAAAATGACCAGAGATATTAGTTACATGCAAAGAAGTTGTAGGGATCCAAGAACAAAGAGTAACAATGTCTTGGTAAGTTCACATGGAGTACAAAGAAAACACAAGCAAAGTTATCAAAGAAACAAGTAAGATGAATGTTGATTCAACTGAGATGTGATCAAAGAAAATGAAAACTTATGAACAAAGTTCACAATTGGTCTCATTCTCTAACATCGAGAGTGAAGCAAAACAAAATAAGTCTCCAACAAAGTGAGTGCACTCTTACAGGAGTTGGATCCATCGTCAAGTTAGGAGCCAATTACTGAAGTGATACCATCCACCACTCCAATGTCATGAGAGTTAATTTGGACATAAAGCACGAAGCATTTAAAATCATACCAATGTTATTAGGATTTATTGGTCAAAGGTATGGCCCCAATATTCTTAGCTTAAACATACCATGAAAAGAATAAATCATGTCTATTAGTTTTGCAGCCTAATGTGACATTTAAGAAGAATGAGTACAATATGACTATAGTACAAGTTGATCTAAATCATGTAAACCTAATGGATAGTTTTGAATGGCACAGGAAAATAAGAAAAGTGGTTTCCATGATGCTAATACAATCAATTGTTGATGTTAAGAAGTTCTGAAATCTAGTTGTTAAACTAAAGAAACAACTAAAGCATGAAAGGATTGTTAATAAAGCCAGAACAACCAGGACAAAGGAGCATGAGGGTAAGATTGCTACTTTGGCAAGTGCCCAAATGCAGTGGACATTGTAAAGAATTTATTGGATTCCAAGCTTACCAATTAAAGGCTCCGTCGCTTAAGCGACGCTTATCACCTTCTTCTTCCATGTTAAATAATTGACCAATTAAGTGTATTTATTTAAATGATTGACCAATTTGAGGCGCCGTCTCTTAAGCGACTCTTATGAGACTAGTCGTCGCTTAAGAGACGCTTATGAGACTAGCCGTCGCTTAAGCGACGCTTATGGCCACATTTACAAAAAAAAAATTATCCTTGTGATTTTTGGTAAGTTTAAAAAAAGAAATCCACGTGCCGTCGGATTTTGGATAGAAATGTAGTAGTGTCACAATCTCTCCACAACATGCCTTGGGGTAGCAGATGGTCTGTCCACTATGGGGATCGAGAGTCTATTCATTTCCATCATGCAGGGTGGAGTTAAAAGGTTCCACATTCCATTGTTTGGGGGTTCTCCTTCCCTCTCTCATGCCGATTGCTAGTTTGTGAGTTTTCTTCCTCGTTCACGCAGAAAGATGGTTCTCCTCTACCTCATAGATTTGTTGGCCTGTGGATCGATTCCTTCCTTGGTTCACGCAGAGTTTGGTGTCTTTTCCCACTGTTGTCAGACTGTGTAATGTTTTGTTATTCCAGCATGGAATTGTGGTTGTGATTTCACTCACATTTTTGTGCTTTGGCTGTGTCTTTTTCCATCACGCATGGTTTGGGAGTTGTGTCTTTTTCCTATTTTCTGGTCTGTGTAAGTTTCCAGTGACTGCAGTAGGAATTGTGTGCTGTGGGCTCAAGGTTACTCATGGGCGGTTATTTTCCATGATTGCTGGATTGTGTTTTTCTGCTATAAAAGCTTAAATAGTTGTTTGGCTACTTGCATGCAGTGGTTTTGTCCTCGGACTGCATTGGAGTGGTGGATGAGGGCTTGAGGTGCTTGATAAACCTAGTGGGTTGAGAACGACATAGACAGAGCTGCTGAGCTGAATTTCTTCTCCACAACCCCCAAATAGCACTGGAAGGGAGATCAGGGTCTGAGGGATTGCGTTGCAGAGAAGGGACTGATTTCCTTATGTTGGGTGTGTGTGGGTGTTCTAGAAGCTAGGATGGATATGGTGTTGGTGTCTGTATCTCTTCAATGAGCTCACCAGCTTAGCATTTAGCCTTTCCCAACTCCTGGATGGCCTGATAAACCCAACTTGGTTGGCTTGGCTGATCTATTGTTCACCTAATAAACCCAACTATGTTGGCTTGGATGAACTATGTACCCTTGGGGTGTTGTTATCCTTGGCTATGTGTAAGCCTATTAGTTCCTTATTCCTTGGGGAAGCATGCCCAGCTCAGGGGTGGCAGCGTTGTTGAGAGATTAAAGAGCACATGAGCCTATGGTTGGGTGGAACGTTGCAGCAACGTAGCTGGTTGCGGAACAAGATCTTTATAAGATAAGTATTCTTTCCTAACTTGTGTTTGCAATAATATTTACCGTTGATGAATGATGATATAAATGTTAAATGCTGATCTGTATATGCATGAAGTGTTGATTGACATGTTTTGCTTTCGTTGTGTCTAATGAATGATTATGCTTTGTAATATGTTTTATGTTTTAAGTATCATGCTTCATCATTTCATATATGTATGTTCATGTTCATGGGGCTAGATCCCCGAATGATTTGATGTATGGTAGTGTCCTCTTCGTCAGTCGAAGGGTCGGGGATGTTACAATGTGGTATCAGAGGTCTAGTTGCAGCATGGACCTGAATGGGCCATGAAAGATCAAATAGTAGAGGAAGGTTACCTTCTGCCCAGCAAAGATCTGAGAACTTTCACAAAAAATTGCGTAAGTGTTGGAACCATCGGCCCATCGGGAGACTAAGTGTGAAGCTCTTCCAATGTAGCGGCTCACCTAGTTTGAAGGTCACCTGACGACGGAAAAACAAACTTGGTTTCGGGAAAAATTTCTAAGTGTTTGGCCATCAGCACATCCGAAAGCTCAGACAGACGGATCGTCGATGCTTAGTTGATTAAGCACCGTCGTTGCAGATAGGTAGAGGACTATCCTTCCGATAGATAGAGCCTTCGATCGTCGATGCTGCAGAGGAAATACATTCCAGCAACCGACGCAGCGAAATTTTTTTGAAAAATTCTCCAATTCATGAAATCATCAGCCATCGGAAGACGTTAGTGGTTCGTGCGCCTGCCATTGCGGAATCCTACAGCACTAGTCTTCCGATGAGGTAAATTTTCGACTGCACATGACTGATGTGCTTTAGCTCGCTGATCGAGAATGAACAGTTGATTTGATTGGTGTTGGATAAGATATGGTTGAGCTGATATGATGGCGGGAGAAAGGTGAAGGATCGCCGAAAATTAGTTGGTTGAACCGCTGACGACGACGGCGGAGTGAAAGTTTTCAAAAATTTTCTAAGGCAAGAAAATCATCGGCAATTGGCGAAAATTAGTGGTATTGATCGCCAATGAATAGCAGCAAGAATTAGCTGATGATGTGTCCACTGTTGCGGCTATGTAATGGACTATCCGCTTGATGGATAGTTTCTCTGACAGCCAGCGCGATGAAAGACAAAGAAGGAAAATTTGCAAAAAATTTCCTAAGTGAAGAAAAATGAGGCAATGTTAGTGGATCAGATTGCCGATTGGAAAAGGTTCAATGAAGATGAACCAAAGTTGCGGTTGCTCAGTCAACTATTTCGCCGATGCATTAGTCTTCCACTCGTCAAAGCCGAGGTTATAGTGAATTATGGTTCTGATAACTACGGTGGCGTTTAATGCTCGGGAGTGCCGACACTATGGAAGTATGGGGGTTTAATCCTGTCTGATGAAACAACGGATCTGATCATCGATTGGAAACGAATTGAGACGCTGCTCAAAAGAGTTAATTCTTATGTAACCGGCATTGCGGACATCTAGAGGACTAGGTGTCCGACGCCACAATGGGATGTCACCCTAACCGCCGAGAAAGTCATGAGCTACATAAGACTTAGGAAGACTATTGGCCACCCTTGCGGAAAGCTCGACGACTAGCCATCTAATGAGCAGAACCTCCGACCGCCAACACAACAATTAGTCTACGTCATCACCGATGAAGTTTGGAGCAATAAATGATTATGCACCAATATGGCGGACGAAATCAGACCAATGAATCTCCAATGAGATTCGCAACAGTAGACCACTACAGGCCCGATACGACGGAAGGAAATAGATGAGCAACTCGCCGATACAACAGAAGAAATTAGAGGTTTCAGCTACTGAAACGCCGCGGAGATAGCTGGGAAGAGGTCTGATTGGGCCTAAGGAAATTGGGGTTTTCAAGGGAATTTCTCAGTGATTTTTCAAGCAGATTTCAATAGACTGGCAGTGGTCACAGGGCTGAAAAGGAAGAGAGAAAAATTTTGTGTTTTAAGCAAAATTGTGGTTTATGAGTTTCTAAAAGAGGAAGGTAAGTAGTTTTGATTTATATTAATGACATGCATCTAACAGTTTGCTGCTAACACATTGCAGAATTATAGACAAATTCCAAGAGAAGTACTACAGAAAGAACAGTGTGGTAAAGCAAGAGGTGGTTCAGTCATGAGAACCCATGATGGGTATGATGCTCGGGATTCTTACGAGCGAGCAAAAGATGCCATGGGAGAAAATTTCCGTATTGGAAATGATGACATAGAGTCTAATGGAAGAAGATTCTAGGGGACACCGTCCGAAGTTGCAGCCACCATGAGAAGCTTGGTTAAATGATAGGAAGAGTAGCATCAGTTGAATGCTGCCATATTGCAGACTTTGACAGACTTGCAGAAAAAGATAGATTCTGGACGAGGTACATCGAGGCCAAAAGGCAGTAAGAGCAGCACTAGGAGAAGGAGAAGAACTTCTAGTGGATCATCTGATTCTGAAGAATCCAGCAGAGATACAAGTTCATCTTCTCATAAAATGAAAAGAAGAAGGCACCATAGGGATTGCTCTCGAGATGAATTTAGGAAAGCTAAACCTCCTACATTTGATGGTGAGATAAAGACGGGACACGAAGCTGAAGCTTGGTGTCTTGGGATAAAGAAGTACTTTCAAGTGCAGGATTATTCAGGAAACATGAAGGCAAGAGTTTCCATATTCAATCTGAATGGAAGAGCATCCATTTGGTGGGAACACTTCAAGCAAGTAAAGAAGATCAGTGAAAGGAAACTAAAGTTGAAATAGTTCAAGAAGTATTTCAGGCAGAAATGCCTCTCTGACAGGTATTATGATGACAATATTAAGGAGTTCCATGAGTTGATATTGGGACAACAGGCCATGGATGAATATGCAAATAAGTTTTTGGAATTGTTGAGGTATGTCCGGTACATCAGAGATGAAAAAGTGAAGATCCAACAGTTTCTAAGTGGATTTCCTCAAGCTTACAAAGATATAATTGAGTTCTATGAGCAGAGAACTCTTGAAGAAGCAATAAGAAAGGATAAATATTGCTATGAGCAAAGTGAAGGTAAATCTGATTACCATAAGGAATGGAAGGACAAGAAGAATGAGAAGTTTGACCAAAGAAGGAAAGGTTTCAAACCTTCTAGATTTAGGAATCAGCAAAAGTAGCCAACCCAAGCTGTGAGTAATACAATTGGAGTGGCAGGTGGAAAGCCTAAAGAGCCACATCAGAATAGAGGTACACTCAAATGTCGGAAATGTGAAGGACCCCACTTGTGTAGATACTCCCCACTCGAGAATGAAAGTGCAAGGCCAGCTTATGACATTCAAAAAGTAGAAACAGTGGGTCAAGTAGCAAGGGCAATCCCTAGAATTTATGCAGCACTGGAGGACCACTAGGTAGATCACCAGTCAATTGTGGTTGAAGTTGTAGGTAAGATTGTTGAACAATCTGTCTCTATTTTGATTGACCCTTGTTCTACTCACAGTTACATTACTCCTAGAGTAGTGGAGATTTGTGCTTTTAAGAAAGTAAATCATGGAAAACCTTGGTTAGTTCAGCTAGCCACTGGGACTAAGAGAAAAGTCAATGAATTGGTAAAGAAATGTCCATTGGTCATGAATGTATTGAACACTTGTGTAGATCTGAATGTTCTACCGCTTGATTCCTATGATGTTCTCATTGGAATGGAATGGTTAGAATCTCACTGAGTGAAGCTTGATTGTTATAACAAGACTTTTGAATGCATGAATGAAGAAGGAAACCCAGTGGTTGTGAAAGATATTCTGAAGGTAATTTCAATAAGACAGGTTTCAGCAATGCAGTTGAAGAAGTTATGTAGGAAAGGTTTCCAGTTCTATGCAGCTCATATTCTGGAACGAACAAGAGATGAGAATCCTAGGTTGGAGGACTATCAGGTGTTACAGGAATTCAAGGATGTGTTTCCTGATGAGATTCTAGGGCTTCCTCCAAAAAGGGACATTGATTTCACCATTGAACTTGTGCCAGGAGTAGCACCAGTGTCCAAGACACCATACAGGATGAGTACACCAGATATGCTGGAGTTGAATATGCAACTACAAGAGTTGTTGGAAAAGAAGTATATCCGACTGAGTGTGTCTCCTTGGGGAGCATCGGTTCTGTTTGTAAAGAAGAAAGATGGCACACTCAGGCTATGTATGGATTACAGACAGTTAAACAAGGTTAGTGTGAAGAATAAATATCCTTTGCCTAGGATTGATGACCTCTTTGATAAAATGAGAGGAGCAAAGGTATTTTCCAAGATTGACTTGAGGTCTGGTTACCATCAGGTGAGAATCAAGGATGAAGACATTCATAAGACAACCTTCAGGACAAGGTATGGACATTATGAATTTGTAGTCTCACAAATGCACCAGCTACATTTATGTGCCTTATGAACAGTGTCTTCAGTAAGTATTTGTACAAGTTTGTTCTTGTTTTCCTTGATGACATTCTTGTTTATTCTAAGAATGAGGAAGAACATGAAGAGCATTTGAGATTGACATTGCAATTGCTTAGGGAACATTAGTTGTATGCAAAACTGAGCAAGTGTGACTTCTATAAGGATAGAATTCAGTATTTGGGTCACATTATCTCAGAAGAGGGTATATCAATAGACCCTGAGAAGATCAAAGCCATTATGAATTGGCCTACTCCAAGAAATGTGACGGATGTAATATCTTTTATGGGACTTGCAGGATAATAGCGGAGATTCATTAAAGGATTTTCCAAGGTTGCACATGCCATCACTTCTTTGCAAAAGAAGGGGATGAAGTTCGAATGGACTTCAAATTGTGAAGAAAGCTTCCAATGGTTGAAGAATCTTCTCACCAGTGCACCAGTGTTGAAGGTTGTAGACCCAGAAAAAGATTTTGTGGTATGTACCGATGCATGTCGACAAGGGCTTGGAGGAGTCCTTATGCAAGACAACCACGTGATATGTTATGAGTCAAGAAAGCTGAAGGAGCATGAGAAGAACTATGCCACTCATGATCTAGAGCTTGCAGCCATAGTACGTGCACTCAAGATGTGGAGACATCACTTGATGGGTTGAAGATTTCAGCTCAGAATAGACCATTGTGGTCTGAAGTATTTCTTTGATCAACCTACTTTGAATGCTAGGAAAGCAAGATGGCTGGAATTTTTATGTGAGTTTGATTTCGAAATCAAGCACATAAAGGGAAAAGAGAATAAGGTGGTTGATGCTCTCAGCAGGAAGGTATAGGAAATTCATGTGCATCTCTTAGTATTTTCCAATCAGATTTAAGGCAACAGATTGGTAATCATGTTGCCAGAGATAAATTGTATGAGCAGGTAAAAGACAAATTGCAGCAGGAAAGTCTTGAGAAGAAGTATGAGAGATGTAAATTGGAAGAAGATGGACTTCTCACTTATAAAGGAAGAATTTATATTCCGAATGTAGCATATTTGAGGAGATTTGTTATGGATGAAATCCATCAAGCTCCGTATTTTGGTCACCTAGGGTACCAAAAGACAATTGCTACAGCTAGAAAGCAGTACTTTTGGCTAGGAATGAAAAAGGACATGGCTGAATACATTTCAAGGTGCATGAAGTGTCAATAGGTAAAGGTTGAGCATCAACATCCAGCAGGTTTGTTGAAGCCTTTGCCAGTCTTGGAATGGAAATGGGAAGTTATTTCCATGGATTTTATTACAGGATTGCCGATGACTTGGAGACAACATGATTCCATCATGGTTGTAGTAGACAAGTTGACTAAAGCAACACATTATATACCAGTGAAGTCTATGCACAAGACTGATGACATTGCAAATATCTTCATGAAGGAGATTTTCAAATTGCATGGATTGCTGAAGGCAATAGTTTCTGACAGAGATGTCAAGTTCACTTCCAATTTTTGGAAAGGGTTCTTTGCAAATTTGGGCACAAAGTTAATCTTCAGCACTCCATACCATCCTCAAAAAGATGGGTAGACAGAAAGATTTAATTAGGATCTTGAAGATATGCTTCACATGTATGTGATGGACAAACCAACCAAGTGGGAATATTACTTACACTTGGTAGAGTTTGCTTACAACAATGGACAACAGGCATCCTTGGGGATGAGTCCATATGAAGCTTTGTATGGAAGAAGGTGTAGGACACTAGTGACTTGAGATAACCCATTGAACAGATTTGTGCTTAGACCAGCACTACTCAAAAAAATGGAGCAAGAGGTTGTAAAGATTAGACAGAATCTGAAAGCAGCACAGGACATACATAAAAGCTATGTAGATAAGAATTAGATGAATTGAGAGTTCAGTGTTGGGGATCATGTTTACCTCAAAGTGATAGCAAAGAAAATTTCATTGAAGCTTGGAAGTTGTGCCAAGCTGTCACCTAGATATTGTAGGCCATTTGAAGTGCTTGAAAGAATAGGGCCTGTTGCATATAGACTTGTATTGCCTGCTAGTACTAGAGCTCATAATGTTTTTCATGTTTCTTTGATTAAGAAATATGTACATGATCCTAACCATGTGATAAATTGGGATGTGATTCAGGTGGAACCCGAGGGAGAGTTCCAAATCGAGCCGATGTGCATCCTCGACAGGAAGGTCACAATGCTCTGGAACCGAGCCATAGGGTAGGTAAAGGTGCAATGGGAGCACTACGGACCTGAAGAGGCTACGTGGGAGTTGGAGGATTCCATGCAATTGGCACATTCATTTTTGTTCAATCCTGCGGAACACTGAGGCAGTACCAGTGTAGCATTTTGTTCAAATTTTGTAAAGCACCGAGGACAGTGCTATTGAAGGGGGAGGGGAATGTAACACCCCATTTTTAATCCCCTTTGCATTAAATATACATGATACATATGTTGTAAATAATCATGGTGAGGAGCTAAGGGCAAAGGCTCCACCATTGATTTAGTTATGTTCTGTTTCGGATTGGAATGGTCACCGATGCTATATCGGGACATACGGCATATATTAAATTGTGGCATCATGTAAACACACATTTTAATTAAAAAAAACCCAACCAGATATGTTCACTGCAACTAAATTCAGAAGGGGCATAATTCCAAAGGATAAGGAAGGGGAATGTTGAACATTGAGTCATGGGGGAAAAGCCATGTGTCACCACTCTCTTTTGCTCACCACCACCTTAGTTATTCTGTTGTTAGTTGGGGGTAGCGATTGGCTGGAAGAAAGATGACTACGCTCACACACTCTCCACGACATGCCTTGGGTAGCGGATGGTCTGTCCATTATGGGGATGGAGAGTCTGTTCTTTTCCCTCACGTGGGGCGGAGTTAAAAGGTTCCACATTCTATTGTTTGGGGGTTCACCTTCCCTCTCTCACGTCGATTTCTATTCTGTGAGTTTTCTTCCCCATTCACGCAGAAAGATGGTTCTCCTCTGCCTCATGGATTTGTTAGCCTACGGATCGATTCTTTCCTCGGTTCACGTAGAGTTTGGTGTATTTTCCCACCGTTGTCAGACTGTGTAATGTTCTGTTATTCCAGCATGAAATCGTGGTTGTGATTTTAATCATAGTTATGTGCTTTGGATATGTCTTTTTCCATCACCCATGGTTTGGGAGTTGTGTCTTTTTCCCATTTTTTGGTTTGTGTAAGTTTCCAGCAACTGCAGTAGGAATTATGTGCTATGGGCTTAGGGTTTCTCATGGGCGGTTATTTGCCATGATTGTTGGACTATGTTTTTCCTCTGTAAAATCTTAAATAGCTGTTTGGCTGCTTGCATGCAGTGGTTTTGTCCTCGGACTGCATTGGAGTGGTGGATGAGGGCCTGAGGTACTTGATAAACCTAGTGGGTTGAGAACCACACAAACAGAGCTAATGAGCTTACTTTCTTCTTCACAACCTTGTATAGCACTGGAAGGGAGATCAGGGTCTGAGGGACTGCGTTGCAGAGAAGGGATTGGTTTTCTTGTGTTGGGTGTGTGTGGGTGTTCTAGAAGCCAGGCTGGCTCTGGTGTTGGTGTTTGTAGCTCTTCAATGAGCTCACCGACTTAGAATTTAGCCTTTCCCAACTCCTTAATGGCCTAATAAACCCAACTGTGTTTACTTGGCTGAACTATGTACCCTTGGGGTGTTGTTATCCTTGGCTATGTGTAAGCCTGTTAGTTCCTTATTCCTTGGGGAATCATGCCCGGCTCGGGGGTGGTAGCGTTGTTGAGAGATTAAAGAGCACGCGAGCATATGGTTGGGTGGAACATTGCAGTGATGTAGCTAGTTGTGGAACAAGCTCTTTATAAGATACGTATTCTTGCCTAACTTGTGTCTGCAATCATATTTACCATTGATGAATGATGATATACATGTTAAATGCTAATATGTATATGCATGAATTGTTTATTGATATGTTTTGTTTCCGTTGTGTGTAATGAATGAGTATGCTTCATAATATGTTTTATGTTTTAAGTATCATTCTTCAGCATTACATATATGTATGTTCATGTTCATGGGGCTATATCCCCGGATGATTTGATGTATGGTAGCACCCTCTTTGCCGATCGGAGGGTCAAAGACATTACATGTGCATGGTAAGAATATTCCAGATGTTAAAACCCATGTCAAACAATAATTCTAGTCAAATTTTACGTAAACAATCTCTACCTCGCAATGGCACCTTATGTGTTTGTCCACCAGCCCTTGTAGACCCATCAGACAGACATCTATCGTGCTAAGAGCCACCACCTATGCACAACAAGATCTTATCAAGCTATGTACAATAATATCTATGTTTATATAGAATTCAGCATGAAATTACCTGACGATAACCTCGGGTACTATGGATGCATAGTAGCCAAAATTGCTTTAGGCTGAAGTTGTAAAGCTGTGTTTGATAATAATTTTCCACATATTAAAAAGCATTCCAAACAAGAATTCCAGTCAAAATGTTTGAAAACAATATCTACCTAGCAATGGAATCCTATGTGTTTTTCCACCAGCCCCTATAGACCCCTCAGACATACGTCTATTATGTTGAGAGCCACCACCTGGGCACAACAAGATCTTAGGTTTACATGTGTAAAATAACATTTCTTTTTATATATACTTTACTATGAATTGAATAACAATGAAATTTACCTGATGATGACCTCTGGGTCTGTCGCTGCATAGTATCCAAGCTTGCTTCACCCTCAAGCTGTGAAGCTGTGCATGATAAGAATTTTGCATAGATTAAAAAACACACCAGACAATAATTCTAGTGAAAATGTACATGCAAACAATTTCTCTACCTAGAAATGGAATATATGAAGAATAAGACACTAAACGTGTCCTCTGTGTCTGTCCATCAGCCCCTGTAGACCCCTCAGAAAAACATCTGTCATGCTGAGAGCCACCGCCTGGGCACAACAACATCTTAGATTTAGATGTGTAAAATAAGATTTAATTTTATATATACTTGACTATGAATTGAATAACAATGAAATTTACCTAACGATGACCTCTGGGTCTGTCGCTGCATAGTAGCCAAGCTTGCTTCACCCTCAAGCTATGAAATTGTGCATGATAAGAATTTTGAACAGATTAAAAAACATGTCAAAATTAAATTTACCAAATTTAACATTATGCACTTGGTCATGATGAGAAAATCTCACATTAAAAGCATGTAAAAACATGTCAAAGAAGATAAATATATTTCTGGATACAATGATTCCTCGAGTGACATATTTAATGGGGCTGCAAGATACACATCTAATGGTAGAGATCGCCAAATGAACATCATGACACAAAATTCAGTCCCCAAGGATGGTTATGCATGCGAAACTAGAGTGAAACACATCACGTGGTATTCATTTGGCAGCCCTATAAAATTATGTTGCTGATTAAGAAACACATCTTACTTGAGATAAGAGAGGCTTTCTTGGACATCTCTTTTCCTTCTTTGCAAAACCGAGCACAAAACGAGACTGTGAAATCATTGGAAATTTTGTTAGATACATGTTGCTATTCTTCAAAATTATAGGACAAAAGTGGTGTCCCAAAAAGTTGTTACCCTCGCCACCGGAGTTCAAATCCCACTTTCTCGCATGTTTCCTCTTAGTGAGCTAAATGTTGATTAGCTATACATTATCTATTCATGAGTTGTTAACATGGCCTTGTTCCCTAAACAATCTAGGATTTACCCTGCTTATCATCCTTGGAATGAGAGGAACCGCCCAGGAGGTTCCCTCCCAAATATGTTACCTAGAAAAGAATTTTCACAAACATTTATGAGACAAATTACCAAATATAACAAAAAATACCTAAATCCCTTTAAATATTAAATTAGATAAATTGGTTAGCTACCAAAAACATGAGCTTCAAGAGTATTTATTTCTTCTCATCTTGACACTGTGGCTTAAACCCAAGATTACTATTTTCTACTTGAGTTTCAAGAGTATTTTTTTCTACTCGTCTTGCCGCTATCTTTGAAATGTTCCTAAAATTGACATGCATGCAAACTCTAAAAATGGTGTGCATTAAAACCCTAAAAGTGGCATGCATGCAAGCCCTAAAGTGACATGCATACCCTAAAAGTGACATGCATGCAAACCCTAAAACTAACATGCAAACCCCAAAAGCTATATAAGAAGGTTAGTTGAACCAAAAGGGTATCATTGTTATTATTCATCTTTTGGAAACATGTTTCGGGAGCTCGGTGAGCTACTTAGGGTTAGGCCACATTGCGCTGACCTAATTGGATTTAGTGGTGAAATCTATACAACCTAACCAATTTCTAGGGTGAATCATCTAGATTCACCATTGTGTACTTCATTGATTGAATAGGAATTTTTGAATACAATGATTCCTCAAGTGACATATTTAATGGGGCAGCAAGATACACATCTAATGGTAGACCTCGCCAAATGAACATCATGACACAAAATTCAGTCCCCAAGGATGGTTATGCATGTGTAACTAGAGTGAAACACATCGCGTGGTCTTCATTTGGAAGCCCTATAAAATTATGTTGTTGTTTAAGAAACACATCTTACTCGGGATAAGAGAGGCTTCCTTGGACATCTCTTTTGCTTCTTTCCAAAAATGAGCACAAAACTAGACTACGAAGTCATTGGACATTTTGTTAGATACATGTCCCTATTCTTCAAAATTATAGAACAAAAGTGGTGTCCCAAAAAGTTGCTTCCCCCGCCACCGGAGTTCAAATCCCACTTTCTGGCATGTTTCCTGTTAGTGAGTTGAATGTTGATTAGCTATACATTATCTATTCATGAGTTGTTAACATGGCCTTGTGCCCTGAACAATCTAGGGTTTACCCTGAGTACCATCCTTGGAATGAGAAGAACCGCCCAGGAGGTTCCCTCCCAAATATGTTACCTAGAAAAGAATTTTGACAAACATTTAGGGGACAAATTATTTAATATAACAAAAAATACCTAAATTCCTTAAAATATTAAATTAGATAAATTGGTTAGCTACCAAAAACATGAGCTTCAAGAGTATTTATTTCTACTCATCTTGCCATTGTGGCTTACACCCAAGATTACTATTTTCTACTTAAGTTTCAAGAGTATTTTTTTTATACTCTTCTTGCCACTATCTTTGAAATGTTCCTAAAAGTGTCACGCATGGAAACCCTAAAAATGGCATGCATGCAAACCCTAAAAGTGACATACATGCAAACCCTAAAGCAACATGCATACCCTAAAAGTGACATGCATGCAAACCCTAAAAGTGGAATGCATGCAAACCCTAAAACTAACATGCAAACCCTAAAAGCTATATAATAAGGTTAGTTGAACCAAAAGGGTATCATTATTATTATTCATCTTTTGGAAACACGTTTTGGGAGCTCAATGAGCTACTTAGGGTTAGGGCAGATTACCGTGACCTAATTAGATTCGGTGGAGAAATCTATACAACCTAACCAATTGCTAGAGTGAATCATCGAGATTCTCAATTGTGTACTTCATTGATTGAATAGGAATGTTTGAATACAATGATTCCTCAAGTTACATATTTAATGGGGAAGCAACAAACACATCTAATGGTAGACCTCACCAAATGAACATCATGACACAAAATTCAGTCCCCAAGGATGGTTATGTATGTGAAACTAGGGTGAAACACATCACGTGGTCTTCATTTGGCAGCCCTATAAAATTATGTTGTTGATTAAGAAACACATCTTACTTGGGACAAGAGAGGCTTTCTTGGACATCTCTTTTCCTTCTTTGCAAAAATGAGCACACAACTAGACTGTGAAATCATTGGACATTTTGTTAGATACATGTCCCTATTCTTCAAAATTATAGGACAAAAGTGGTGTCCCAAAAAGTTGTTACCGTTACCACCGGAGTTCAAATACCACTTTCTGGCATGTTTCCTCTGAGTGAGCTGAATGTTGATTAGTTATACATTATCTATTCATGAGTTGTTAACATGGACTTGTGCCCTGAACAATCTATGGTTTACCCTGAATACCATCCTTGGAATGAGAGGAACCGCCTAGGAGGTTCCCTCCCAAATATGTTACCTAGAAAAGAATTTTGACAAACATTTAGGGGAAAAATTACCTAATATAACAAAAAATACCTAAATTCCTTTAAATATTAAATTAGATAAATTGGTCAGCTACCAAAAACATGAGATTTAAGAGTATTTATTTCTACTCATCTTGCCACTGTGGCTTACACCCAAGATTACTATTTTCTTCTTGAGTTTCAAGATTATTTTTTTCCACTTGTCTTGCCACTATCTTTTAAATGTTCCTAAAAGTGACACGGATGCAAACCCTAAAATTGACATGCATGCAAACCCTAAAGAGACATGCATACCCTAAAAGTGACATGCATGCAAACCCTAAAAGTGGCATGCATGCAAACCCTAAAAGTGACATGCAAACCCTAAAAGCTATATAAGAAGGTTAGTTGAACCAAAAGGGTATCCTTGTTATTATTCATATTTTGGAAACATGTTTTGGGAGCTCAGTGAGATACTTAGGGTTAGGGAAGATTTCCTTGACCTAATTAGATTCGGTGGTGAAATCTATACAACCTAACCAATTGCTAGGGTGAATCATCAAGATTCACCATTGTGTACTTAATTGATTGAATAGGAATTTTTGAATACAATGATTCCTCAAGTGACATATTTAATGGGGTAGCAAGATAAACATCTAATGGTAGGCCTCCCCAAATGAACATCATGATGCAAAATTCAGTCCCCAAGGGTGGTTATGCATGCGAAACTAGAGTGAAACACATCACGTGGTCTTCATTTGGCAGCCCTATAAAATTATGTTGTTGATTAAGAAACACATCTTACTTGGGATAAGAGAGGCTTTCTTGGACATCTCTCTTCCCTCTTTTAAAAAATGAGCACAAAAAGAGACTATGAAATCATTGTACATTTTGTTAGATACATGCCCCTATTCTTCAAAATTATAGGACAAAAGTGGTCTCCCAAAAATTTGTTACCCTCGCCACCGGAGTTCAAATCCAACCTTCTGGCATGTTTCCTCTTAGTGAGTTGAATGGTGATTAGCTATACATTGGTCTTGTGCCCTGAACAATCTAGAGTTTACCCTGAGTAGCATTTTTGGAATGAGAGGAACCACCCAGGAGGTTCCCTCCTAAATATGTTACCTGGGAAAGAAAAATGAGAAACATTTAGGGGACAAATTAACTAATATCACAAAAAATACCTAAATTCCTTTAAATATTAATTTAGATAAATTGGTCAGCTACCAAAAACATGAGCTTCAAGAGTATTTATTTCTACTCATCTTGCAATTGTGGCTTACACCCAAGATTAATATTTTCTACTTGAGTTTCAAGAGTATTGTTTTCTACTCGTCTTGGCACTATCTTTGAAATGTTCCTAAAAGTGACATGCATGCAAACCCTATAAATGACATGCATGCAAACCCTAAAAGTGACATGCATGCATATCCTAAAAGTGATATGCATGCAAACCCTTAAAGTAGCATGCCTCCAAACCCTAAAATTGACATGCAAACCCTAAAATCTATATAAGGCTTGGTTAGTTGAAGGTTATCATTGTTATTGTTCATCTTTTGGGAACACGTTTTGGGAGCTTGGTGAGCTACTTAGGTTTTAGGGTGGATTTCCTTGACCTACTTGGATTCAGTGGTGAAATCTATACAACCTAACCAATTTTTAGGGTGAATCATATAGATTCACCATTGTGTACTTCATTGCATCAGACATTCATTGTGTTTAGGGCATTGTTGGAGCTTCCTTAATGTTTATAGTTGGGCGTATTCACTGATTAATCATGGCAGCGATCCTATCATTGTTGAGAAAGGGGGGTCTTCACCAAGTTATGGGCAACAATCTTCCTCTATACTGCTACTGCTGAATTGTATACTGGAATTGTGGTTATCTCCATCCATTCCTCCTCAAAAGATCAGGGAAGTGATTTACTGTGGGAAAGGGTTCATTCTATTAGCAACAAGTTACCGGTGAGTATAAGATTATCTGATAGGGAAATCAACCTGTTTAATAAGTGTGATCTCTACAGGAAGGCAATAATGCAAAGAAGTCTCACTTAAATTTCCCTAGATAAGAGGGATGGAGTACTAAAGAGATCGCGTTCACATATTTAAGGGTTGAATACACTGAAGAGAGGCGTCATTAGTCTATTTGGATGCCATTCCTCCAATATGGGCATAGCTCTCAAGTAAACCCACCTCCATTGGGGCCTATTCATCATCTTCGTTTATACATCAAACTGCTACAACCCTCAAAGATTGACTTTCCATTATTATTTGAGATCCGCATGCACATAAGAAGGAAAGGATCAACACGTGGAAGGTGCTCCTTGCTAAGGGTGGTACTCAAAGTTTCCATTTTGTTGAAGCATATTCATAAATCTGCATGTTTATATAAAGTTACTACAACCATCAACCAATCCACGCTTATCACTATTTAAGATGGCGCGAACCATCAATCTGGGAAATTAATTATTTGCATAGTTGGGAAATTCTTAGTCATTCATTATCTTCAGACTTTGGGCATCACCTTGATCACTAAAAGCATTTGTACAATCATCTGCAATTCAACTCCGTTAAGGCTTAAAAGACTGCCATCTCAGTTATTGTTGTCCAAGGTACTTCTCAAATCATATCTAATAATTTCCTAAATCTACATTATTTCTACCCTGTTGTTATTTATGGATATATATTGCAATTTTTATGAATCTCTGGGTTAAGTCTGATATTGGATACAAATAAAAATCATTACTGAGTATAGATATCAACAATTCTAGTATGATAAGGAACACTGAATTATGAAAGTTCCTAATAATAAACCCTATTCAAACATTACACCCTCATTTACAAACAAAAAAGAGGTTAAGGAATATATTGATCAAAGAAGTGTCAAGAGTCATAATGTCAAATTATCTATAATCTATACCAGATTCAGTTTGGGATACTACAGTCTTCCACCTACGATTGCTATTTTCAGTCTTACTGAGTAGTTCTAGTAAGCATCTAATATTGGATATGGTCCAGATAAGCCTAAAAAATATGGTGGAAATGAAGGGACATACCTAGTCTAGATCAGCCTAAAAAATATGGTGGACATGAAGGCACATACCTAGTCCAGATCATCCTAAAAAACTATGCTTTGTATTTCTAATAAGAACTTACATAGAATACTGATATAACTAGGGTTCTTCTAGTAAACATATTTAGATCACTGTACAATATGCTCATACATTATGGATATTACGTAGCTAATAAATTTGTTGTAAGTATTATTAGTAAGCTCTGTACTCATAAATAGCTTGATGCTTCTTCTTATTCCAATTAATTTATAGTGTTCATGTTCTACTTATTGAAATAGTGTGTTTACAGTAGTTCTTACTCGTGCTTGTCTATGATGTTGTAGATAGAGATAGTTAACCTCAAAGACAAATTTCTAAAATAAGAGTCACCATATTTACATATGACCTCCCAACATAGTTTTATTGACTTCATAGTTCAATGATCTATGAAGAATTTAAAATACCCACCTAACAAATAATGCTCAAACATATGGAGCATGTATACCATGGATAGGCCTTCCACTTTACTATTGGCATAGTTTCACTTGGATCAAGTCAATGTAATTCTATTAAAGTAAACCTTATGAAATAATATTGATTCTCTAGGTTGTGCATGGATACCTCTCCAAATAATAATTGAAAAATTGGCATACAATATGGAATTCAACCATCAACTTAGGGAAAACTAAAATTTCCACAACAACCACTTACTTAAAGTTAGGAATCCAAATCGAAGGTCCCACAATATAATAGGATATATTTAGCCCCCCTAGTCACATTCTAAGGAAGATCTTCATAGTCTCTAGACTTTAAATTATTGGGGGTGGGCCAGCGGGATTCAACAACCTATACCCAAGCTTTATATCTTCAACCTAGGACGATGGGATGGATGGAGTGGTGCTATTATCTTCACCCAGGAACACCTATTTTGGGGGGGGGGACTATTAATAACCCTCTATACTAGTAACCTTTATACAAGAATCCTATGAGCATGGAGGAAGTGAACAAGTTGTTAAAATCTATGGTGAGTGACCTGACCAAGGTAAAATAAGGGCTGGTTGCTCACTCCTTTGTAGGAAAGGCAAAAATAAAACTCTTAGGAACCAGACTCAGTTCATAATACCTCCTCATAAGGCATTACTCATCCTAAATAAAGTATTCTTCGATGAAATAAAGTCAATTCCTCTCCTTCTCAATCGATCCTGCGTGCACAAACTGGGTCGAAAGTGACTAGTTTTGAGTGGTAGAATTTATGGTGAAAGGGGGTAAGATACCTCTGCTACTAGATTTGTTTCCTACCAGCCATGCCCGAGAGACCGAGCCCATATTGGCATTGTATCATCTACTGCATAGCCACAATATTCCCCAGCATATCCTCCTCAACAATAATGACCACCCATCTAGATATTACAGCGTGACCACCAAACCTAATAGCCTTAGACATCATCAATACCCATTGATGCTCCTCCCATTGCTACTACACCACCTATAGACACTTTCACTCCTCCAAAGTAGGATAAACCCTGATGTGCTTAGAACCATCCTAGACCTAAGCCTAACAAATTATATGAATACCACTAGGTTTATGACCACAACATAGAGTAGTGTATGGCTTATCATAGGGCTTAGTGTGAGCAACAACAATGACAAGAAAATAACAAGGGCCCTCTCCATCCTAAGAATGCTGGCCTAAGGATATATAAAATTCATTTACTCAGCATAGCTAGTCATTGCTTGCTAGTTCATTAGCCATGTTGTTATCTCGCTAGTCCCCTTCTTTTTTAACCTCCTTATTTACATCTATGGCACCTGCTACATCTAGTCAAAGAACTCCTATCCAAAAGGAACATTTAATCATAGGGTTCATTGAAGAGGTAACCTTGGCTGACGTATGTATCACTACTGGTCCCTCTAAACTAGCTATGCTCGCCCATTTGACTGAATGATTGCTCGGTCATGGTTTATTTATTTAAGCTAATTACAGGTTTGTTATCAAATGCCAAATCAATTCCTAGCAGGGCCCCAGAGCTCTCATTGTTTATCAGTAATATGTCTTAATCGATATGATCGTATGGAAACATGTCTCAAATTCCATTCTAGTAAATTCATTGGCAGCATAGATCATGTCCATCAAGTAGGGGCTAATGTAAAACTCAGGATGCTTACCAGGTTTGTGCACTTTTGTAGCTTTGATGGCTTCTGTCAAAGAGTAATAAATGATGGCTTCCCAATTCAAAATACTTCTATCATTCATGATTTTGTTTATTAAGGGGACCCATGCCCCTTATTCACAGGTGGTTAGAGAGCATGCCTCAACTTTGGGCTAGAGCCAAACTCCGGTAGTGAGTGTTTCAATATGAGGGCTCTCATAACTGGATCGAACACCTCAACACCTCACAGTGCCACACCACAGCATCTTACAGTGCCACAACAGGTAAGAAAAGTTTAAGACCACAAACGGGGCTATATACATCCTAGGTACAAACCCTATAGTTGGACATTCTCACACTGCAGTTGGGCAGTAAACTCATACTACAGCTACTGAATGGGACGCGTAGGATAAAAGATAACCAAAACCCCACTAACATCCATGCAGTGCATATCTAAAGTTAATATCAATGTTGTAAGTGCCTACTCCCTTCCATAGAATATCATAAGTCATGTAGTTCCTAGAACTGTTCGGAGATCCTACAACTGAGCTGTAAAACTTCCATTCATCAAGTAGGCTAGGTCAGGTCCTCTCTCAGTTTCAACAACATGTGCTCAGGAAGGAGGTGTCCGTGCATGAAAAGTTGCAGTATGTGATCACGAAGGTACGGGATGTATGGGTATGGGGTTACTTAGGGGGTAAACTCGACCATAAAAAGCTTGAAAATCAGTGTTTGATGGAACAATAGTAGGAGAGCCCAATTGTTGCCAAGTTTAATGGGACATAGCAGAGAGGGATGCCAACTAATCCACCACACATCAATGAGTGGTTATGTTCCTAACGATGACCTGTATATGAAATGGGGTGGAAGAAGGGAGGCAAGTTTTACGATTGGGGTCTGGGATTATTATCATCAATTTGCAATGTTATCACTTTCAATTTCCTATTCTAGACTAAATCCATGTTTTTAAAACCACACAGATAACCCAGATTGTTAAAATTGAGATTTAAACCCTCTAAATTATGATTTAAACCAGAATTTCGCTATCGGATTCTGGTGGGTTGGGGGCATTTTGGTTAATGCTTATACTGCTCCCCCAAGAGATGGTAAATTCAATACATAAATGGTGGCATAACCAGAAGATAGAGAGTCCGAACATGGTGAATTGAGAATTGGTAATTTCAGGAAATAAATGTAGCATGTATCTTCTGATGCAAAGAATGAAAAAATACATGTACCAAGATAGAAAATTATAACCTAATTGAGTGGAAACCTCTCTGTCTTGGCGTGAACTGGAGCGATGATGATGGTCGACTGAAATGACACATGAAATGGGTGCCTAAACTCTATTTGCAAGCCCGAAAAGGCCTTACCAAACATGAAAAATTGTTACCCTGCCTAATCGAAAAACCTCAAATGGTGCGATGGTGGACGCTCCAAAAACCTCTTACCCTGACCGAAAAACCAGTGAAATGGAGAGGATGGACTAAGGGGATGTCGAAAAAACCAATAACCAAGTGTGAAAAGCAACGGCTTGGTTTTCGCGGTGAAAGCATCAGAGCAAAAAAATAGGAAAATTATGACGATGGCCAGCTAGGCGGGGAGGGGGTTTGGCTTTATATAGTTAAACATTTCTCGGCCGAGAGTTAAAAATGAATCTAATCTCTCGGCCGAGAAACCATTCCGAGAGTTTAATGTAAAAATTATGCCAATACTCTCGGACAAGGAGATTTAAAAATCTCGACCGAAACATTATCTAACTATGGAACAACTCTTGGACGAGAGAATGTTAACCGTGGTTAATTTCTCGTCTGAGAAATATAACAACTCTCGGCCGAAAAGATTTGTTGACTTTTTTCTCGGTAGAGAAATTGGAAATTATACAAAAAAACAGGATTTGTCACGGAATTGTTTCCCAACTTCATGTTTTCATCCATATCTCAATCTCAACAAGACCACATCTCACTCAATCTTTAGACTATTTTGGGATCCTAAATTGACCTTGCCAAAATGGTTTAGTGTTTTGGATGAAAATTGCATTACAATGTAAACACCTTCTAATGGAGGTTTTGGGAGAAAATCGAACAGAAAAATAATCTTTATCCATTTTTAATGGAGATAGTTGGTTAGCAGTTTTTGTGAATGTTTTATTTGAGATGTGTTTTTTTATATATAATATAACCCCACCACCTAAAATAAAAACTAATAATAAAATAATAAAACAAAAATAAGATTATATGCATCCATGTGTTGTAACGGCATGAGTGTGAGGAAGTCTTAAGACTGTCCCATAGCATAGTGGAGCCTTGAAGGGAAATGTACATCTTTCACATTTTTTAATTAATAAATACATATATATTGTAATTAAGTTAAACCTCTTGAGCAAGAAATTGCACTTTTCCTGATATTATGGTTGTAAAAACTCAACTCAACTTAATAACAAAATTCAAATATTTTAAAATTAATTAATTAAATAACAAAATTCAAATATTTAAAAGTTAAATACATTTCAAAGAAACCAAAACTAAAACTTACACCAAATTGTGCCGTTACCACTTTGAGTCCTGTATTCAAGGAAATAATATATATATATATATATAAGATCAATGGGATGAGTAGGAGAGGAGTGTTTTTTTTTCGGGCTTACCTAGTGCATGGAACTTCCTTTTTAATTCCTGCGTCACTTCGCGGCTTACAACTTGTTATATATTTTCGTTCTGGGTGTCTAATCTGTTCATCGAACTAGGGCAGCTGAACCTAGAGGAAGTACTGTCTCTTGATTTCGTTTCTTCAGGCTTTCCCACAGACAAGGTACGAATCTAATTTCGCCGCTGCAGATATAGTAGACTTTTTTCATATTACAAACCCTCCACTGTCAATAGACTTTTTTTCATATTGCAAACCCTCCACTGTCAATAGACTTTTTTTCATATTACAAACCCTCCACTGTCAATAGACTTTTTTTCATATTGCAAACCCTCCACTGTCAATAGACTTTTTTTCATATTACAAACCCTCCACTGTCAAGAGTTTCCATCAAGTTTCCATGGAAAGTGATGGAGAAATTACATCTGGCCGTTGGACCCCCACCAAAAGACAGGAAACAATTTTGAAACAAGTGTTCAACTCAGGTGAGCGAAACCCTAGTAGCGATCGCATAAAACAGATTACAAAGTTACTCAAAGATCATGGTGACGTTGAAGAAAATAATGTCATCTATTGGTTTCAATATATTCAAAATTCTCAGTCGCGCAACAAGCCAAAACAGCAAAAGAATTTTATGCAGGAGTCGTCCCTCAATCAAAAAGAAAATGTGGAAAGCTGTCAGGCCGTAATATGCTCACCTCCAACCAAAGGTAGAGTATACTTTGTTTGTTTGAATTTTGAATAGTTTTAACAGCTACCAATATGATTTCTTATTGAGTACCTCTGTCTATGTGCAGCTTCTTCCATTATTTCGGAACCCTCAATTGTTTTGACCAAGATTTCTTTACAGGTATGCAGAGTTTTAATTGCAGTTTATTTCATGATTTAGATTAATATCAACCTAGTGTAATTTTAATGATTCTATTAATACAACACCAATGAAGGTAGATATTTTTTAACCTATAAATTTATAGGTTTATTTTCACCTTAGTTAAAAGAGTAAGAGAAACACATAGTGTCTGCAAATCCATTGTTTATATGAATTTTGTGTTCTTTTATCTTAAATTATTTTTTCCATTGAACTTATTATGTTGAATTTTTATATTTGATTTTATCATTAGGACATGTCAAGTTTACAACAATTGGGATCCAGCAGTAATGTAACAGAGAACTTAATTCAGAGAAGTTTCCCGATCAAACAGCATTTGCATTCGACTGAGAAAGAAACTGTATGTCAGAATAATTTTCCTAGCAAGAAGCAGAAACAACAAAATAATTCAAAGCAAGATTACTCTGTCGATCAAAAAGAGATCGTGGAAAGCTGTAAGGGCCCAATCTGCTCCTCTCTAATTAATTGTAAACTATTTATTATTTTGAGTTGATTTTTTCTTGTAAAGCCCAATCTGGTACTTGATCAATGGTAAACTATATTTTGTTTTCGTTGCTTTTGAATACTGTCCATATTTGTTTCTCATTTTGTAGCTTTGTTTATGTTCAGTTTCTAACAGTGTCTCTTGGGAATTACATGCAATAAGTATGGCCCAGTTTTCACCAAGGGTAAGCAAAATTTAAATAAGACATTAGGTCATTTTTTTTCAATTAGTTGTTTACACATACCCCAACACATAAATGTCTCTTTCCCTTGAACACCTACTGCAAATAAAGGTTCAAATAGGTTGCTGCATTCTTATTTATGTTATATTTTACCTTATGGCCAGAGACATACTAATTCAAAAGAATCAGACTCCAGTAAAGTGACAAAGACTGTGCTGCCCACTAATTTGTTAGCAGAGCAACATTTACAATCTGCTGAGAGTCGGACTGTATGTGATGACGTAAATTTCAGAAGGGACATGCAGCACAAAGAAGTCGTTAGAAATGATGGGTGGTCGCGCAGTTTTACAGATCAGTGTCCTCAGAGACGTAATATTATGATAGCTTCAGAGGTCGAAGAAGATCAAAACAAAGAGGAAGTGCCGGAGTTGTTTCCATTGCATCCTGACGGAAACCTCGGGTCAAAAACAAGGCCCCATCCTTGCGAGGGTAATTTTACAGACTCTCCCAGAAGTAACGTTCTGAATATATCTTCAAAGGCCAAAGAAGTTGGAAACAAACGCACATTGCTGGATTTGTTTCCTCCATTCCCCGACGGGAGGGAACTTTAACTGACTATCAATTACTTAGAAAACTTCATCAGATTTTGAACATTATTTTAGAGGAAAGTGGTGAATAGCTGAATTTTGTACCGTGGTAGATGCTACTCGATTGTTATTTCAAGACCTGAAAAAGTGGTATCGTTTTTCTCTTATCCAGTCAAGCTACAGATTTTGATGCTGAAATGCAAAGCTAAACCATGTTCATTGTAAGTCATAGACACTCGAAACATTTGTGGATGTCATGCTTGGGTCAGCGAGTGCAAATGTAAGTGAGTGCAAATGCAAACTTATCATCTGAATTTGTTGTTTCTGTGTATCTGTATTAACTTACCTTTGTGCGATACAAACAATGGATGAATTTGCTCCCTGGTCTAGAAGCTAATATTGCAATGTACTTAAATTAGAGCAGGTGTTCATTTGATTTATAGCATAATGATGTGAATTTTATCATTTTATTGGTTTATAACAAAACGGGTGTGCATTATCATGTTATTTGATTACTAGAGACAACTTTCATGCACTGGTTGAGTCGTGCTTTGTAGCTGCTTTTCCATAAATATGGAGGACAGACAGAAATATGTTCCAGAAGGTTTTGGATTTTGTTTTTGAATTAGAAATGAGTCTGTATAAACATAGTTGGAATTCCTAGTTTATATGACAATCCAAAACTTGTTTTTCAAGTCATATAGTCAGCATGGTGATCGAGTTACCATCTAAAAAATATGGATGGGTTTAGTGTTTACGTTCGGTTTGTATGTTCCAACAGTTTATTTGTATGGTAAAATAAAATAGAAAAGGATTTTCTATAAGTTCTTGACGGATTGGAATGAGCTTGGGTTTGTATGTTCCAACAGTTTATTTGTATGGTAAAAAAAATAGAAAAGGATTTTTATAAGTTCTTGACGGATTGGAGTGAGCTTAGAATGCATTAACTAATTTTCTAAGAAATATCGTTTGAACAATAGAAATACTGGGATGTTTTAGGATGAAATCTAAAGTACCACATTATGCATAAAATGGATCATGCCTTGGTGATGGCTTTGGAACTCGAAATTGATATAAACTGGAACTCGAAATTGATATAAAGTAGTGCATTAATGGAGGGAAGGGTTTACAACAAACATTATTAGTTTAGATAGTTCGCTTTGAAACGATACAGTCCCTCTGATGTCTTATTTGCTAAAGTTGTTGATTATAACGAGGATACCATTGATATATGGTCCATTATTAAATGAATGGTTGTTGTTTCCATTTCATCATGATGATTAGTGTGTGGATATAAATGTGTAATTCTCATTTGTATAGTTGATTTTATCAATGTGTAACGAGAATGTGATGTTGAAAAAGACCAAGAGAAGAAGGCTGGATATCTTAGTTAGTGATGTCTGCTTTACATAAAAATGAAAAGGGATGCATTTTAATTTTTAAATTAATGATCTTTATTGATAAAGATTGATGTATTATGTCTTGTAGTTGTTAAGGTTTGTTGATTATAATTAAGATGTCATTGATACATGTTTTATTAACTGGTTGTGGTTACCATTTCATTATGATTGTCATTGATACATGCTCCATTAAATGGTTGTGGTTACCATTATTTCATCATGATTGTGAGTATGTGGATATAGATTTGTAATTCTCATTTGTATAATTAATTTCATCATAATGTATAGTTTCCATTCATATGTATACATTATATGTGGCTTTAAAAAGATAGAGGATGATGGTGGATGTTAAAGTTATTGAAAAATGTTATTTAAAATGAATTGCACATGATAAGATTGATGAGTGATTTTGTACATGATAAAATTGGTGAGTGATTTTATGCTGTATTTTTTTTAATAATATTCTTGTTATTAGTTGAATGATTAATGTTCTTTTTCATTTGGTTCTCTTAAAAATGTAATATTTTTTATTGGTTTTAAGAAGAAAACAAACAAGAAAAACCTAGTCATTTACATTAGTGTGGCTAAGCAAGAGGGATTCAAACATTACACATCCTCAATAACAATGCCAACAATTAGTTGAGATAAACTAGGTGAGATAAACTATTAGGGCCTTACAATAACATCCCTCCCTTTGGTTACCTAGGAGTTAATCAATTAATGTATGGAGCTATATTCCTTGAATAAAGTTCCATTAGATAGCAATAGATATTTATTTAATGTAAATTAGTCATATTTATTAAATAAGGCCTACTAGATAGTTTGTACTCATTAATAATCAACCACAACTTGTTAGGAGTTTTCTATTAAGAATATATTTAAAGTGGTAGGAGGCTAAGGAATATTTTAACAAGGATTGTTGTATTTGGAGTTGAGATTTTCTCTTTGATGATCATAACACAAGGCTATGTTCCATGTTATTACATTTCAATTGTCTCTTTTATCAGGTTTTTTGCATTATAATCTATGTATACATGTTCTAATTCAATGGTTAACAGACATCATGAATGGTATCATATCTATTTCCTCAATTAGCAAACCTCCAAACTTCAGTAATTTTTTTTAGGCTAGAAATGCATTATAACATTTTTAAATAACACATAGATCTATTGTTTAATGGATAAAAGTGTAGTTAGGCAAGGACAAACTTATAAAATACACTTGGTTGGATATACTTGTAACCTTTGTTCATACTCTTTCATATAGTAGTACCAAATAACACATCACATGTATATGGAATTTTCTTCCACATAGCATGAGTATATGGAAATCCCTCTAGTCGCAATATAGCATGATGTGTCACTTGTGGCAAATTAGGCTATAACACTTGTCATAATTGTTTAGTGCTTTGGATAGAAATTGTAATTCAAGGAAAACACCTTTTAGTGAAGGTTCTGGGAGAACATCCAATAAAAAATAATCTTTATCCACTTATAATGGAAGTGGTTGGTAAGTTTTTGTGAATATTTTATTTCGATATGTTTTGCACCAGTACATTTTATGTTACAACTTAGTCAAATGAAACGTCCAATAAAATATATTTTTTTAATATTTATTGTAATGAAGTAAAACATGCTAAACAGAAAATTGCACTTTTCCCAATATTATGGTTGTAAAAAACTCATCTCAATTTAATAAAAACATTCAAATATTTTAAAATTAATTAATTATTAGGATGGTACAAAGCCCACCTCAAACCAATAACAAAATTCACATATTTGAAAATTAATTACAATTCAAAGAAACGGAAACTAAAACTTACATCAATTTGTGACGTTAACATTAATTAATTTTTAGGGTGGTAAAAATCCCACCTCAAACCAATAACAAAATTTCAAACATTTGAAAATTAAATAACATTCAAAGAAACCAAAACTAAAACTTACACCAATTTGTGACATTGACATCGTTTCCCTCATTTTTGTATTAGATTTGTTTGGTTGAGTTCATCTATTAAAAAAAATTAGTCTATGGCGATTACCACTTTGAGTCTTGGATTCAAGGGAATCAATGGGTTGACTATGAGGAGTGTTTTTTTATACTTGGTGCATGGAACTTCCATTTTAAGTCCTGCGTCGCTTCACCGCTTAAATATTGTTATATATTTTCGTTCTGGGTTTCCAATCTGATCAATTCAGTGAACAAGGGCATCTGAACTTAGAGGAAGTAGGGTCTCTTGATTTCGTTCCCTCAGGATTGCCCACAGAGAAGGTGCGAGTCTAATTTCGCCGCAAGAGTTTCCATGGAAAGTGATGGAGAAATTACATCTGGCCGTTATACCCCTACCCAAAGACAGAAAACGGTTTTGGAACAGATGTTCAACGCAGGTGAGCGAAATCCTAGTCGCGCTCCCTTAAAACAAACTACAAAGTTACTCAAAGATCATGGCAACGAATGTCATCTATTGGTTTCAAAATTCTCACTCCCGCAACAAGCCAAAACAACCAAGGAATTCTATGTAGGAGTCGTCCCTCAATCAAAAAGAAAATGTGGGAATCTGTCATGTCGCAATATGCTCATTTCCAACCAATGGTACAGTATACTTTGTTTTTTCTTTGAATTTTGAATAGTTTTAACAGCTACCAATATGATTTCTTATTGAGTACCTCTGTCTATGTTCAGCATCTTCCATGATTTTGGAACCCTCAATTGTTTTGGCTAAGTTTTCTTTACAGATATGCAGAGTTTTAATCCCAGTTTATTTCATAATTTAGGTTAATATCAACCTAGTGTACAGTACCAATGGAGGTAGATTTATTGAGTACCTCTGTCTATGTTCAGCATCTTCCATGATTTTGGAACCCTCAATTGTTTTGGCTAAGTTTTCTTTACAGATATGCAGAGTTTTAATCCCAGTTTATTTCATCATTTAGATTAATATCAACCTAGTGTACAGTACCAATGGAGGTAGATTTATTGAGTACCTCTGTCTATGTTCAGCAGATTTATTTGAACATATAAATTTATAGGTTTATTTTCAGTAAAGTAGTTAAAAGAGTGAAATAACCATATAGTGTCTGACAAATCCATTGTTTATATGAATTTTTTTTATCTTAAATTACTCTTTCCATTGAACTCATTATGTTAAATTTATATATTTGATTTTATCATTAGGACATGTCAAATTCACAACCATTCGCATCGAGTACATCCAGTACTGTAACAGAGAACTTAATTCCGAGTAGTTTGCTGATCAAACAGCATTTGCATTCCGCTGAGAATGAAACTGTATATCAGAATAATGTTCATAGCAAGATGCAGAAACAACAAAATAATTCAAAGCAACATTACTCTGTCCATCAAAAAGAGATCGTGGAAAGCTGTAAGGGCCCAATCTGCTCATCTCTTATCAATTGTAAACTATGTATTATTTTGAGTTAATTTTTCTGTGTGTAGATAGCCACACACATAAATGTCTCTTTCCCTTGAACACCTATGGTAAATCAAGTTTCAAATAGGTTGCTCCATTCTTATTTATGTTATATTTTACCTTACGGCCAGAGACACACTAATTCAAAAGAATCAGACTCCAGTAAAGTGACAAAGTCTGTGCTGCCGATTAATTTGTTAGCAAAACAACATTTACAATCTGCTGAGAGTAAGACTATGTGATGACGTCAATTTCAGAAGGGACATGGAGCACAAATAAGTTGTTAGAAATGATGGGTGGTCGCGCAGTTTTCCAGATCAGTGCCCTCAGAGACGTAATATTATGGTAGCTTAAGAGGTCGAAGAAGATTAAAACAAAGACGAATTGCTGGATTTGTTTCCATTGCATCCTGACGGTAAACTCAGGTCAAAAACAAGGCCCCATCCTTGAGAGGGTAATTTTACAGACCGTCCCAGAAGTAACGTTCTGAATTTATCTTCAGAAGCCGAAGGAGCTGGAAACAAATACACATTGCTGGATTTGTTTCTTCCATTCCCGACTTGAGGGAACTTTAACTGACTATCAAATAGTTACAAAACTTCTTCAAATTTTGAACATTATTTTAGAGGAAACTGGTGAATGGCTGAATTTTGTACCGTGGTAAATGCTACTTGATTGCTGAAAAGTCTGATCATTAAAATTATTTGAAGACCTGAAACAGTGGTATTATTTTTCTCTTATCAAGTCAAGCTACAAAGTTTGATGCTGAAATGCAAAGATAAACCTGTTAGAGAGGGCATGCATCAGTTCTCTTTAGACCACCACTATGGCATGTTTCTTATTTTCTGCTAATCAGGATAGGTATTATGTATTGTAATCTTTCTCACATATCAGAGCATAATTTTATTCCTCTCTCTATTTTCCATTATTTTGCAACCTGTGTGTTCTCTCTTGCTAGCTAGATCTTTCTATGTAGCTGTTCAACACTCATCTACATGGTATCAGTTCTCTGCTGCTATGACAAAGGCGCACCAACATTTTTTATTTGTAGGTACAGAAGATTGAAAATCGTTGAAAAAATGGAGTTTCCAAAGGAAGCTATTCTCACACCATACAATTATTTTGCATAGGAAGCAAAGATGGAGATCTTTCTCCAAAGCAGAGGATTGTATAGGACTTTTATGGCCATGGAGGTTGAGCCTACAACAGCCATAGAAAAGTCCAAATATCTCAATCTGATGGATGAGGCCTAAGGATCCCTCTGCATGCACATCTCCCCTGAGCTGCTTTTCCATATTTCTTCTTGCAAAACTCCCAATGAAGTTTGGACCAGCATGAAATGACTCTTTGGCAAGCAATATGAGATGAAAGGCCACATGCTCGAAGTAGAGTTGCTCTCTTTGGATCCACGAAGCTTCGATGATATACAAGATTTATTCACAAGATACAAGGATTTGCTGCTGCAACTCAAGGGTTCTGGGGTTGATAAATGTAAGGAGGAAAAATGGATGGTTCTATCCATTCCCTCCAAGCTTGGACTAGAATAATCTATGTTTGTCTCCACGTTTCATTCAATGAGGCTCACCTCTCGTAAGAACTGGACTATGCCCACTCTTGATGCTTTTATTGAATCTTTTTCTGAGGAACAAGACAAGCTCATCAGTATGGGAAAAATCAAGGGCTCCAAGGCACATGCTCTTGCTGTGCATGACGGAAGTCATAACCCAAAACAGAGATCTAAATCCAAAGATAAAGAAAAGGCACATGCAAATCCAAAGAAGGAAGGGAACACCAAAAGGGAAGAAATGGAACAAATACACATACTGTGAGAAAGGATTCCATCCAGAATCCTCATGCATGAAGAAGCAAATAGATGAGATGGCCCAGATACTTCAAAAGCACAACCTTGGGGATCACATTCCAGAGGGCGCCAAGAAGAAGCCTAAAGATCATGCTCCCGGGAAAGGTAACTCTAGCCATGCTTTGATTGCCATTAATTCATCTCCCTATGCATGGATTGTAGATTTAGGTGCATCTCACCACATGGCTGCCACCAAGAAAGCCTTCTCTTCATTGGATGCATGCAAAGGTTCTCCTATACTCATGGGGGATGATTCTCCTATTGATATCACTCGCAAGGGTAGAATTGAACTCAATCATGGTATCTTTGAGGATGTGCTACATGTTCCAAAAATCTTGGTTCAAATCTTCTCTCTGTCTATCAGATTACACATTCTGGCACCAAAAAGAGAGTTGAATTCACTCTTGATGTTGTGAATATCTTCGACATACAAAGAAACCCTAAATTTGCCATTGGTG
The DNA here is from genome assembly GCA_001517045.1 of Pseudotsuga menziesii. NCBI lineage: Eukaryota > Viridiplantae > Streptophyta > Pinopsida > Pinales > Pinaceae > Pseudotsuga > Pseudotsuga menziesii. The sequence goes on along the minus strand of LPNX010741825.1, from coordinate 69,993 downwards.
AGGTAAATCACAGATCCAGGCTTTACATCTTTTCTGAATGCATTGAACCAGATTTTTCCTTATTATTTAGGCATGCTGATGATAGTAGTAGGTTATGGCACGAAAGATTTGGAAATCTTAATTTTAGATACATGCAACAACTCTACAAGCACGGAATAGTCATTGGCTTTCCCAACATTCTTTTTTCCAAAGGATTTTTCCAAGAATGTGTTCTTGGAAAACATCCTCAAGAGAAGTTTGAAAAAGCGAAGGCTCAGAGGGCCTCATCTCCCTTGGAGCTCATCCATAGTGATTTGATGGGACCCTTTCCTCATGTTTCTGTCAACAAGGCGAGGTATGTTCTTACATTTATTGATGATTTCTCACAATATACTTGGGTATATTTTCTCACGAAAAAATATGAAGTTTTTGAGCATCTCAAAGACTTCAAAGCACTTGTAGAGAATGAGTCTATGAGAAAGATCAAAATCCTCCGCACAGATAATGAGGGGGAATATGTGAACAGGAATGTTCAACATCTTTGTTCAGAGGTAGGTATACAGTTGCAACATACAATACCATACACTCCACAACAGAACGGAGTGGTTGAGCAGAAGAACAGATCCCTCAAAGAGATGGCCTCTTGCATGTTGCATGCAATTACTCGTCCTTCTAAACTATGGGTTGAGGCACTTAACTGTGCCAACTATATACAGAACAAATATCCTCATAGATCTATCAAGGACATGACTCCTTTTGAGGCATGGAGTGGTTGCAAACCGGAAGTCACCCACTCTAAATATTTGGATCACGTCAAGCAAGAAGCAGGCTGCTATTGCTCTATCTTCATCCGAGGCCAAATACAGAGGGGTAGTCAACATAACCGTTCATGCTTTGTGGCTACAACATTTTCTCGCTCAGTTGGACATCTAGTTCCACCAACCTACTGTCATCTAGTGTGACAACGAGAGCACTCTAAAGTTCTGCAGAGATCTAGTACAGAGGTAGCGGACCAAGCACATAGAGATCCACATGCACTATATCATATATTTGGTGCACGAGCGAATCATCGACTTGTAGTTCTGTCCTTCAGTGAAACAGACTGCTGATATCTTCATCAAGACCTTCAC
>LPNX010741825.1:4592-68764 GCA_001517045.1 Pseudotsuga menziesii | reverse complement strand
GGGGGGGGGGGGGGGGGGGGTTCCATGAGGTTTTCCTTCTTTCCTCATTTTATTTCAGTGACGTTCATTAATTGCATTGTTTTTTTTGGTGACCTATTATGGCCTTAGTTGCTGGGGCCCTTTCTTTATCACCCCATAGTAGTGTTCAGGGGGAGTGTTGGAGACCCATGCAGGCTCAGTTACCTCTATAACTGACAGCCTTGGTGTTAGTTCACTTCGCAACTGATGACATGCATCAATTCTTTTTAGACCACCACTATGGCATGTTTCCTATTTTTTGCTAATCCGGATAGCTATTATGTATTGTAATCTTTCTCACATATCAGAACACAATTCATTCATTCCTTTCTCTGTTTTCCATTATTTTTCTGTTTTTCAAGCTGTGTGTTCTCTCTTGCTAGCTAAATCTTTCTGTACAGGTGTTCAACACTCATCTACAAAACCATGTTCATTGTAAGTCATATATACTCTCAAAAACATTTGTGGATGGCATGCTTGTGCAAATGCTTGGGTCAATGAGGCAAATGCAAACTTATTATCTGAATTTTTTGTTTCTATGTATTAGTATTAACTTAGCTTTGTGCGGTACGTACCGTACCCTAGATGAATTTGCTCTGTGGTCTAAGAACGCTTATATTGTAATGCTCTTAAATTAGAGCAGGTGTTCATTTGATTTATAACACAATGGTGTGAATTATCATAATATTGGTTTATAACATAATGGTGTGAATTATCATGTTATTTGATTAGCAGACACAACTTTCATGCATTGGTTGAGACGTCCTTTGATATAAACTAGTGCATTAATGGAGGAAAGGGCTTACAATAAACATTATTTGACGATCCAGTCCCTTTGATGTTTTATGAAATCTGCAGTGACTAAAGGCATAGTTATTCATTTTTAACTCATTTTTGTCCTATGACGAGTGCGTTATTTGATAGTGATGCATTTTTATTTCTAAATTAATGATCTTTATTGATAAACATGGATGCATTGTGCATTTCACTTACTAAAGTTGTTGATTATAACGAGAATACAATTTATACATGTTCCATTAAATGGTTGTGCTTTCATCATGATTATTAGCATGTGATATAAATTTGTAAAATTCTCTTTAGTTTTGATGGTTTCATCAATGTGCAATGAGAATGTTATGTCGAAAAGGATTAAGAGGAGAAGAATCTTAGTGAGTAGTGTCTTGTTTGTATAAGTGAAAAAGGAATGTATAGTTTTCATTCATATATATACATTGTGTGTGGTCTTAAAAATAAAGAGAATAATGGTGGATGTTAAAGTTATTGAAAAGTGTCATTAAAAAGAAATTGCACATAATAAGATTGATGAGTGATTTTGCATAGCATAAGATTGGTGAGTGATTTTATGCTGTAATTTTTTTAATAACATTGTTGTTATTGGTTGAATGATTAATGTTTTTTTTAGTTTTTTGCATTCTTTTTCCTCTCTCATCTAGTTCTTTTAAAGATGTAATCTTTATTATTGGTTTTAAGAAGAAAACAAGCTCACAAGAAAAACCTAGTAATTAACATTAGTGTGGCTCAACAAGAGGGATTCAAACATTATTAACACATTCATGAAACTAGTTAAATGCTCAATAAAAATGACAACAACTAGTTGAGATAAACTATTAGGGCCTTACAATCAAATCCCTCCCTTAAGCTACCTAGGAGTTAATCAATTAATGTATGGATCTATCTTCCTTGAATAAAGTTCCATTAGGTAACAATGAATAATTATTTAATATAAATGGGTCATATTTATTAAATATGTCCCACTAGATAGTTTGTACTCATTATTGATGGACCACAACTTGTGAGGGGTTTTTTATTAAGAATATATTGAAAGAGGTAGGAGGGTAAGGAATATTTTGTCAAGAATTGTTAATGTATTTGGAGTTGAGAATTTCTCAAGTGAAATATTTTCTCGCCTTAAGAGGGAAGTGAATATTATTTTTTTATCTTTGATTGTCATAACACAAGGCTATGTTCCATGTTATTACATTTCAGTTGTCTCTTGTATCTAGTATTTTGCACTATAATCTATGTATACATGTTCAATGTTCAATGGTTAATGAACATTATGAGTGGTATCATAGCTATTTCCTCAATTAACACACCTCCAAACTTCATTAAATTTTTTTGAGGCTAGAGATGCATTATAGCATTTTTAAATAACAGAAATTGTAGTTAGGTAAGAACAAACTTATAAAATACAATTCTCATCACTTTTGGATATAATTATAACCTTTGTTCATACTCTTTCAAATAGTAGTACCATATAACACATCAATTTTATATGGAATTTTCTTCCACATACCATTGAGTATATCAAAACCTCTCTAGTCACACTTGAATCTCACCTTCGATAATCCAATGCACATCATATTTTTATGGCAAGCCAAGAATAACACTAGGGGAGGTCAATCTAAAGTAAAGCTATGGGTACAATCGATCCTTCTTCCTGTGTTCCATTAAAGAGGACTATTGTTGGAAATGCTACGGTATATTAAAGAGTTATATTACTTCATAGTTCTCTATCCTTAGAACCTTGGAAACTATAGCCTTATTGAAATTCCTACGTCTTTGCGTCCAAAACGGTGATGGAAATGGTAGCAGCGAGCCTAATGTTCAATAAGAAGCAATACTCTCGCTACAATAAAATTTAAAAAAAATGTCTCTTTGTTACCATTATAGGAAACCTATCTCAAAATGACCCTTGAATAGCTAGGACTGTGTTGATATACCCCTAACAACCCTTTTTGTGTGGACCTAAAAATATGATATTTAGGGTATATCTCAAAGGATTTGTTTTGACTAGTTGTGATATTGAAGATATGTTTGTGTTAACAATTTGAGGGATCTTAAGTGGTCCCATGGTCCATACTCATAAAATGGTGGCCATAGAGAAATAAATCCTGAACTTACATAATAAGCACCATTGGCTTGGAATGAAGGTTTCTAAACTTGAGTTGTCAATCATATAATTCTCACAAATAGATGATTAACCATGATTATATGTTTTAATTATATATATAGAAAATTAGGTATCTTACATCCATGCCCTAGTCCAATTGAGGAGGAATATTTAGTAAATAAAATGGATGACACAGTCTATTTTTGAATACCAAGAATACATGCTTTTAGGATCACAATTAGCAACACCACTTTCCATAGGTAGACATGAACAAGTTTGATGGATCCAATCCCTTGGGTTTAATTATAAAAATGGTACACTATTTTTCTCTTTGTAGCATTACTAATGACCTATAGAAACTAAATGTTGGGGTCTTACATTTATATTCAACATGAGGGAAATTATAGAAATGACATAAAAACTCTTATTGCATCTTCATTCCTTAGGCTGATTTTGTGAATATACTTTATGTTCATTTTGAGCACACAACACTAACAAAAATATACCCCTATTACAACCTTTTTGAATGGACCTGAAATATGATATTTAGGACATCTCAAATGATTTCTCTTCAACACTTTATTGAGATGTGTCTCTGTAAACAATTTGTGGGATCTTAAGTGGTCCCATGGTCCATACCCATAATATGGTGGCCACAAAGAAAGATATCATGAACCTACATACTAAAGCACCATTAGATTTGAAGCAAGGCTACTAAAATTGAGTTGTCAATCATTATTAGATGTTTTAATTTTACATAAATACAATTAGCTATCTTACCTTCATGCCCTAATATAACTAAGGAGTAACATTTAGTAAATGAAGTGCATGACACAAACTCTCTTTTTGAATGTCAAGAACACTAATAAAATTATGCTAGATTTCCATGTATAGACTATGTTTTATCTTTTGTTCAATTGGATCCTCGTGCACTGTTTACGGTGTGCTTATGAAAGTGTTTGTTGGCCTCAAAAGTATTTAAATTTTATACTAAATGCTTCATGTACCTATTTTGTATAGGTTTTTATTTTATTAATATAATTAATGAGGAAATTTGTATATGTAAATTAAACTTAGGCACCACAACCAACTTATGTTGATTCTTATGACATTATTCAAGAATGGCGGGTGAGAGAGAGGGATAGGGATTTGGTACCTCATCATAAATATAATTCTACTTGTCATATATTATTTTAGGTTGGTGTCCTTAAGTTTTATGAGGACCGTTGATTACGTCTTAGATGGAGATATTGAAAAAGTTGATCCATCGATGTGATCATGAAAGGAAGGCCTTTAGGGTTGGTATCGATATTTGGTACCATCCCATAGAGGAGGATTTGTACTTTATCACAGGTTTATCTAAGAGGGGGGAGGAATTTCCCCCTTTTCTTGATCTACCAACTAGTGTTGCAGTTGACACTTAGTTTATGTATGTCTAGTGATTCATTGGTGATGATATTACTTAGACCAATGATTTCTACGTGATTGCGGGGTAGTTGAGTCTACATGCATTTTGGTTAGAGGATGCCATGTGCTTGATTTTATTTGTTACCATGATATCCCACCTTCTCATGGATTGGAAACAAATTAGATTTACTATATGATATTATGTAGAGGGTTTATTGTAAATACCTAGGTTGATTAGGTGGGGTACTATTTTTTTATGATTTTTTTTCACGGCTTTAGACCACTATTGTAGGCAGTTGAAGGGATGAAAAATTTCCCCTTCACATCACAGTTATTTGATCCTCTCAATGCTTGATTCCATAGTTAATATGGATATATGATGGTTCCAATCACAATGGATGCATCAAAACAAAGTGGCTCAAAAAGAAAAATTACCATATTGAAATCAACTCATCCAATATGTGTGTGTGATCAAAATGGTGAATTGTACTAAAGCAATAATAATGTTTAGTGATAATACATGTGAAAAAATTCAATGAAATTTTGTGATGAATTACATATATATTATAGAGTGATCAATCTCAATATGTATTCTTCTACTTTTCTTAAGGCCACTCTTCCCCCTTTTCCATCTTCTCATATCAATCATATGCGAAAGGAGGTTGATTTTGAAGGTGGATCCCTACTGTTTTTTATGACAATTTTTCACAACGTTAGACCACTAGTGTAGCTAGTTGAAGGGAATAAAAATTTCCCCATTCACATCATAGTTATTTGATATTCTCAATGCTTGATTCTATAGTTAATATGGATCTATGTTGGTTCTAGTCACAATGGATACATCAAAACAAAGTGGCTTAAAAAATTACCATTCAACTTATCCAATATATGTATATGTAAATGTAAGTGTGTGTGTGTGTGTGTGTATGATGAAAATGGTGAATTGTAATGAAGTAATAATCATGTTTAGTGATAATACATGTGAAATAATTCAATGAAATTTAGTGATGAATTACATATTATTACAGAGTGATCAAACTCAATGTCTTCTTCTACTTTTCATAAGGCCACTCTACTTCCTTTTCTATCTTCGCATATCAATAATATGTGAAAGGTGGTTGAGTTTGAACACCATTCACCCTTAATTTGAGACTAAATATTTATAGTTGCTTTCTTCAAACTCCAAACAAGTTTCAATGGATTTTTTCCTCATCTACACCATCATAACATTTTATTCTATGAAATTTAGTAATGAATTACATGTATATTTAACTAAATTATATCATACAAAATGTAGCATCATCGAAATCAATGCATCTTAATAATACTCTTAGATCATATTGCATTTTTTCAATGCACAAATTTCAAATTAAACGAATGCTAGTTCATAATGCAAATATCCATATAAATATATATGTCCCTCACTATAAGAAATGCATCTTAACAATACTAAGAAATAACATTCGTAAAATCAAAGCAATGCAAGAAACGTCTCTCACTAAATTCCCACATTAAAAGATTAGATGCCAATATATAGTCAAATGAGGGTTTCTATTATTTAATTGTGTATACTTTTCTATAGTAAATTAATCAAATTAGGGTTTTCACCATTTATGTAAATGATATAATACAAAATGGTGATGGATCAACTTTGATATTTTGGATCATAAAATCATAGATTTAACTATATTGATCCTATCTAGTCAAGTAATATTGAATTACTAGATTATAATATTAAATGTTTATACATAGTGAAAACACTAACTAAATCATATTAGGGTTTTGAATATTTAACCATGATGAATCTCTCTCGTGGGATAAATATGGTAACTAATTAGGTTAGGGTTCTGACTATCTATGGTGATTCTATCTAGGGTTCTGATAAGTATAATTTGTAAGAAAATGGGATACTCATGCATAGACATAGAGTTTATGTGCCCACGGTTGGAGATATAGGGAAGATGGTTTTGAAGGAAATACATGATGTTACTTATGCTAGACATGTGGGTTAGTAGCAGGAAGGAAGCAATACTAGTGTTCAAGGATGAAGAATGATGTTGCATAATATATATCTAGGTGCATGGGATATTAAAATGTTAAAATTGAGCATCGACATCCACTGAGATTATTGTATCCCTTACCAATACTAGAATGGAAATGGGATGTAGTGATGATGGATTTCATCACCAAGTTTTCCAAGACAACATTGCAAAATGATGTTATCATTGTTGTGGTAGATAAGTTTACTAAGGAAACACACTTCATTATAGTAAAAACAAATCACAAAGCATCCAACATTGTAGATATTTATATGAAAGAAGTATCCATATTGCATGGTATTTCGAAGGCTATATAGTATGAGACATAGATTAAAAATTTACTTCTAAATTTTTAAAAGGATTATTTGAGGGGTTTGGCACAAGTCTAAATATGAGTATAGCATACCACCCTAAGATAAATAGATAGACATATAGATTTTACCAAGTCATTGAAGACATGTTAAGTATGTATGTGATGGATCAACCATATAAGTTAGAAGATTATTTACACTAGATAGAATTTTCTTGTAATAATGGATATCATTCATTTATGAAGATTAGTTATTTCAAGACCATGTATGGAAGAAAGTGCAATACTTCCATTGGTTGGGATAACCCAATAGACAAAGTCATTGTTGGACTAGAATTATTAATGGCAATGGAGGATCATATGGTCAAGATAAAGCAAAATATAAAGGCATCTCAAGATAGGAAGAAAATCTATGCAAATCAAACCAGAACTGCTAGATAGTTTCAAGTTGGAGACCATGTGTTTTTGAAAGTTAGACCCAAGAAGAGTTCCTTAAACTTGGGAAATTGCTCCAAGATAGATGCCATATATTATGCACCTTTTGATGTACTAGCTATGATATAAATTGTTGCATGATGAGTTGGATCTACCTACTTGCATTATATTACATGATGTGTTGCACTTGTCTTTATTGAAAAAAGTATATACATGATGCTAACCATGTAATTGGTTGGAATGTGATCTAGGTTTAGAGTGCTTTTATTTTTCTTTATTGAAATATATACATGTATTTACATGATAAAAATCATGTGATCGAATGGATTATGATCCATATTAAACTAAAAGGGGTTTTTTGGTACAATCTATTGCCATTTTGGGCAACAAGGTAAAATTGTGTCAGAATTGAGAAATCAGGTAGTAAAGGTTTAATGGACCCATTACAATCCTGAGGATGTGACTTCGAAGATGGAGGATTCCATGAGGGAAGCATGCTCTCATCTATTTTGAAATTTTTGTGGCATGTATGTAATATGCATCGAGGACAATGCATTGTTTAATGGGAAGGGGAATATAATACCCTTATTATTAAGCCCCAGACTTATGATCTTTCATGTGACTTATGTTCTTTTGCATTATTGACTTGCCATATTTTGTGTGATTGTGGAATTATGTTACTTTTCATGTTATTATGATTAAGGACTTATGATCATTGTTTCATAATATGAATTTGGGATTTAGCACTATTATTAATATTAATCTTATTACAGACATTATTGTTATCTTTGAATGTTTATATTTTTTATTAAATAAAAAACTAGATCAACAAAGGTAACTAAAAGAGTACATGATACCATGGATTCCACAAGTGAGGGGGAATGTGGACATCCCTAGTACCTTATAACTTTTTTTTCACTTGAATTTGTCCACCTAATTCATAATTGTAACTTGGTGACATTAACAATGATGGTCACCCAAACATTGTACAAGGAACCCTATTTTTCATTTTATGGACTATGGAGTGACTATTTCATACTATGCACACATTATTGGCACCCCATATCCTAGTGCAACTTCATTGGGAATATATTCCCTCATACTAGTGTGTTTTTGGTCATTTATGAGCCCTTTTCCTAGTTTCTTTGGGTTTCAAGCTATTTTCTAGATTCCACTCTTACATGATGAATTGATGATACTATTTTTGCGCATCCAAGATATTTATGACCTTATTGGATTCCTTATCTCACCTATTTCCCCTTCCTTAATGTTTTTTAACCCCCATTATTCATTAGTGTGCCTCATGCTCTTCCTCGATCCACCCCTCAGTTTTTGGTAACTCCTCTTCATGGTTTTAATTATAGAAAGGGAATCTCCTAACTAAGCCACCACTCCACTAATTCAAGTTAAGTATCCATTATGAAGCTTAAATATTACCTCTCTATAATTCAAGTTGATCCCCTTGGGTTATAGTTGGCCTCCTACTATAATTTATCACATGGGATTCACCTTGTTTACCAATATCTTATCATGTTCATTAATAAAGGGGTGTTTTTAAATGGTGCAAAATAAGGTTAATATATTGTAGGTATTGGGGCAAAAGGGAGTATGGTATGGGGCGTTTATAGGTATTAGGGGGTATAAAAGGGGTGTCTAGTAAAATTAGGGATTATCTCGTAAAAATTGTTTTTTTTTAAATTGTAAATATGTACTAGGAGGGGGGATCAACAAAAGGAATTTGGTAGGTATTTATCAATATCTAGTGAAATTAGGGATATTTTTAGTATCCCATGAACGAATGATTTATGGAATAGTTTCACTAAGTCAAGACCCTATGAAATTCATAGGCTCTTTCCTTGTTGAAGATAATCTTGATCTTTAGACCATATAACTAATTCTATCTAGCCATGTTGGGATTGTTGGTAGTATGGAGAGTGTATTGAGACCTCGAGTTAGTCTAGTAGTTTTCCTTTACTTCTATTATATCACTCTACTAGTCCAAGTTCTCATACATAAATCTAGTAAATGGGAATGGAAAGCTAGGTCATATCCCATAGGCAGTGGAGAAAAGTAGGAAAGTAGTATTGGGAAGCATTGTTATTCTTGAAACAGGTAGTTCTGAGAGTTGTGATACTAAGTGAGACTCTATCCATGGATTTGTGGTCTCATCTTGGAATGACCTATTCAAGCGAGGAAGGATCGATTTTGTCTACAATTGGGAGTAAAATTGTCCTGTTGGAACCAATTGCCCTTATTTTTATATAAGTATTTCTCTAATGTTTTGTTTTCATTAGATTATTTTATTTGGTATATATGTAATGGTGGATGAATTGGTTTCTTGAATATTCGTGTATTGAATGTTAATATCTGTATGTAGGAAGGATGAATATCATATAATATGGATCTAAGTTGTTATGCTCCTTACCTTATTTCTATTCTTATTCCTCTTAATAAAAATATGTAATTTTGGCTCTATGGTATTGAGAGGAGTACAACCACATGCTTTGTTTTTCCCATATATTCTCATTTTTGTTTTTATATACCTATTTCATTGCATAAAAAACAATGTTTCTAGTAAAAAACCTTTTTTTCATTGAAAAATCTTTCTAGATTACCAAGATATACATTTTGTTTTGGTCCAACAGTTTTCTAGTGCCAAGATGTGTACACTTGTCATTTGATTGTAAATTTTTTGTTTACATATTTGTTCGTAGTTGAAAATATGAGGATGAGTAGAATGTAATAGTGATATATGGTTGGAGGGGGAATCCATATGATCTCATTTCTATTAATCATTGGGAGTTGATTTTGAGGGTTGTAGTTCCTACTGATGTTCTTTGTTTACTACAGTTTTTGTGTGGTCGTAGATTGTATCCTATGAATTTTACGTGATATGTGGTTTTCCTTAATTTTTATCCTCACTAACAACATGCACATAACAACATCGAAAAATAGTTTAATTTGCAAATAATTGATGACATCATGACTTGTTTATTTATAAACTATATTATCAAACAAACCAAAAGTACACGAATTGATTATTCACATTGAATATGATGTTTATCTTGTCTTATTCATGTTCTTGTCTTGATTATGACCCTTAGCTTGTACTTTGGATGTTATTTATTAAGTGTCGTAATTAATTATTTAATTCAATGTTGTAATTAAATAATTAATTAAGTGTCACGATGTCATCAATAATTCAATTTCTAGAGTTAAAAGTTTTAATTATTTGGGTGAATGGTTAGTTATCTTGACTGTAATTTTAATTAGTATTAATTTTAGTGCCTTTTTCCTTATCTTCAAGGTCAGGGAGACTACATGCCCTCTACAATTTGAGGATGTCCATATAATGTTTAACTTTAGTTATTTGAAACCCTTTCATTTGGATTATGATTCTAATAACTTATAATTATTTTACATGATTATATACATTATGTCAATATGCTATGTTCATTACAATTTGATTATTAATTGATATTCATGGAAATAGTTGTTAATAGTATTCTTATAAAAAGAGAGAACATGCATGAAAATATTACAAATAAAATTGATTCACATAAAAAAATTACAATTAAAGAGCTTGAAGTTTCATAAAAATTCAATTTATCTTCGGCATCATGGTTGTAAATTATTATTAAGTTTTCATATCCAACATCATAATAATTTCCTAAAAATAGACAACATGCAGATGGTACAATTGGAAATGTTTCATAATTCATTACAGACCTTGAAGTTCCACATTATTTTATTTCTTTTTCAACATGATGTTTGTAAATGGTTGTTAAATTTTGATATACAACATCATAAATTGAAGAAAAACCAAAATTAATCAACGATAGATAACCATAATAAAATTCCATGACCATCAAATAAATGTCTAAGTAAAATATGTACATATCACTCTTTGTTGACATTGCCATTAGCATGATAACACTATTGTTATTATAAATACATTTTGATCTTGGATCAATTCTTAGTATGAACCAACAATCCCTATCCAACACATATGACTAAATGAACACTTGGTTGTAGTGTTTTGAGTAAACATAGGGCTTCTACTTTTCATCCCACGTCTTTTTAGAGCTAATACATATTATTTCACTATCATGATCTCATGTATCTTTCTGACATAACTTAGTTTCCCCTGTATAATGTTTTGATCATGCTTGCTAGCATGACTAGGTAAGTTGAACTAGACCTCCACTCCACAATCAAATGTGACAGGTCCATCATCGATATCCTTAGTAAAAAAAGTGATTCCCATATTCCCACATATATGGGAACAAATGCACATAAAAAATGTAAATAATGGATTTTTTCATATGTTTAGTAAGTTGAATTAATAAAAACATAATACATGTTATAATTAAAATGTGCATTATAAAATAAATTACAAATTACACTAAAATATTTTTACCGAGTTGTTGCACGCAATCCCTTTGTTTAATGCATCCTCTTCACCACGTGGGTAAGGACCAGACACACCATATTTCTCTTTGATCTTGTTAGATACCAATCTATTGTAATATATCATTGGCATGTTTTATTTTAAATGACTAGCATGAGGCATGCATATTTCATTCAACTGTCTAAAGTATTTCTTGTCACTATCCCATTTCCTTCTCTTTTCTTCATACAATGAGACCCATTATTGTGTTTCCTGTGTATTTTAAATAATAAATTTATTGACTGAATTAATTATTACATTCGTTGATGTATTCATGAAATGAAAAAAATAGTATGACATCAAATATATCAAGTATAGTGTAAATAAATACTTTGTAGAAAATTGACAAAATATAAGTGACTTACCCTTTATCATGTACATTTTCCTATTCATTTGTAGTATCTCCCCTTCCCTTTTGTCCTTATACCATTAGTCATCCCAAACCAATCTACTTTTTATGTCTTCGATTTTCTTGATGTACTCACTAGCATAATAAAATGAATTGTATACTATATACCCCTCCACCATAGACCCCTTGGTTTTTTTCCTTTATCAAACAAAACCATTCAAATTTTTCATGTACCTCTTCAATAATAACATCCGATGACATGAGACCACCCTATCTATATCAACCACATCATCTAGGTGAATTAGAAGATGGAGTTGTAAGTCGATGAAACTCGTGGTAGTTTCCTACTCAAACATATAAACAATGTCAATGATATCTTGGCACCACCATGGAATGGTAGCCATGTGAATCACCTTTGATGCAATCCAATGTACAAATGCATATAATATTGATATGTCTCATCATAGGTATTGGGGGAAGTCATGGTTCATGCAACCATGTGATAACAAAGGATAACGACATTACAAAATAAATATGTGCAAAATTAAATTTTATACAATTGTGAATGTATAACATATTATAACATTCACTACAAAAAAAAGCATTTAATTAACACACATGCCCTTAGAAGGTTCAAATTGTTATGTGATTTCTACCCCGACAATTATTGATGTAATATGAAGTAGTTTTGCGTAGTTGACCTGTATAATGAAGGATCCTTCACATTCAATATAACATTTGTTTCCAAAGAAATATCATTTTTCTTTAAAATTCATAGGACGTCACCTTCGTTAAAAGAGTAATAGGTTCCAACCTCGACTTACTTTCTTTTCATGGCCAATGTTTCTTTTTCATATTCTAAGAAATAAGATCTCTCATAACAAAAAATATGCTAGTTTTTTTTATGATATGTGCCTCCATAAATAATATGAAACACTTTTGAATAGGAAACATGTTTTCAATATGGAATTTCATAAAACATAGATTTCCTATTCATTCCAAAGGGCATTTTCTGAACATTAGCATCGAAAAAATGCAATATCATTGGACATAGGTTCCCCATTTGAATCAAATAGTTCTATAATTTCCTTCTCCTTTCCTACATCATATTCCTTATCCAATGTGTTAGTATCACTATTTCAAGTATCTGGGTTCTCTCGGGTTTACCATTGAAAAAATATGTTTCTCTTCTATAAGGGTGGTTTTTTGGGAGGAACACCCTTGAGAAATTGTGCACCATATTTTGTAGGTGGTTGGACCACCTAGACTTTATGAAAGTCTCACAACATTTAAATCCATGATACCCTCGTTAGAATATTAATAATATGAGAAAATCATACAACAATACAAAACATGCATAGCATGATCTATTCTAGTCTTTTATCTAATCAAACAACAAAGAACAATAACAAAAATGGAGATAATAAAATAGAAAAGAGAACACCATATATACATGGGAAAAATACCAAATGGGGAAACATCAATGGGAAGGGATAAATCTTCTTATTCATCAATAATATCCAACATTACAATAGAGAGCTCCCACACATCACACTCCATATTCACAACAACACACAAATTGTGTCTACAAGATGATCATTATATGTCTCTCATTGTTTCTCATGTGTCTTGATAAGACCCACTTGACACTTTTATATACCAAGAGGAAAGCATGAATTACATCCCAATATTACATATGGGATAAATATAATTTCACCTCTTTATATAATAAAAGGTAACAAGAGTAATTATTACATAATACATGTGGGATAACTCTTTTACATAAGAGTACACATTAGTACATTTCAAATAAATACAATCATTCATCATTAAATATTCCAACTCTCCCCTTTAATGACGTCTGGGAGATAGATTAAAAATGGAGGAAGATGGAATTTCATAACACCCCCCTTGATTATAACTTTATGAATTTCCATAAGCAAAAAATAAAAACACACTTTGAATGATGGAGTATATGAAGATCATATTTTATTTTTGTCTTGTCGTTTATATGGTGTGCTTATATTAGCATAATGCACAAGTGTGTTGTTGTATGAGTACCATGAATGAGCCCTCAAAACACTACAAGGGCCCTTTAGAGGGTATATTTGGACTTTTATTGGGATATGGTTACCATTGGGAGGTTTTGTGAACCAAGGATGTCCTCTAGGTATTGAAAATTGTAAGTAGCACAAACAAGGGGGCTCAATTCTTATATGAGTATTTTAAGGATTTATTCCATAAATATGGCATCAATGCACCACATAGTCCCTATAAAAAGGATCTTTAGTATTTTAGTGGGACATGGGAACCTATTGGAGGTTTTTCATAATAGGGAAGTATATTAGGGTCATGGCAATGGTAAAGTAGGGAAATAAGATCAATATGACATAAATGAATATCCAAAGGCTCATGGGACAAAGGGAAGCCTTGAACCACTAAACACAACCTTTAGAGGGTAACTTTAGCTATTAGTTGGAATACACACACCCTTAGAAGAATTTGTTCGTGAAGGATGGGTATGAAGGCCTTATTTATGGTCATGTGAGAGCCATATGGGGTTTTCCATTATAGATGGTTCTTTAGACACTACCCATGGTACAAGGATAAAATATAATGTCTCAGGGAATAAAATATTGTTTTATGGTTTATATACCATGAAAAGGGTCTAAAACCACCACACAAGCCTTGCAAATAAAATATTTTCCTCAAAGGTATAATATGGACGCCATGATGAGGTTTGATATGCGAGGGATCTGTATTGGGGCCCTAACCATGGTCTAAGGAAAACCACTAGAGTCTAAGGGAAAAACACATAACATTTTACTAATAGATAAATATAATATAATTATTAAAGGATTAAGTTATGTCAAGATAAGAGGCTTTTAAATTAAAAAACTATTGCCTTAATCCCTTAATATATCTATTTTCTATGTGAGGACAAGGTGAACCATTCATAATTTGGAGTGGATTGCTAACAACATTGTCATCACATGGAATATTGATAATGTGAAATATATAGGTGGTAAATATGACAATGAACCCTAAAAATATATTTTGGTCTCTACTAGTTGTCCTTTTACAATGGCTAGGGACCTAACACCAATCTGAAGTGTTCCAATCGTCTTAATGCTATCCATATTATACATGTGGAGTAATGATTCTATTTATAGGGATTCTATGGTGGATTTAGATCCTATGCATGGTTGATGGACCATAAAATACCTTCTAGTGCCTAATAAATTTGATTTTATCTTTGAATGATGGGTTGTGTCTCAATAATCATCTAGTGTGGAAAAGTTTGTAATGGTTTCCATATGACCGTGGTGAAGGCCTTGAGACCCTTTCCCAGTGAATAAAATATCTTAATGGTGTATTTATACCACATGGTTTTTAAAGATACCATGAGCCTTAGAAGATTCATTTAGATCCCAATTCACTTTTTTCCTCCCCTTACAATAGTCAAGTCCCTAATACCCTTCCCTCATGTGAAAATACACTTAAGAGAACCCAAATTACCAACAAAGGATGAATAAAATTATTTTATGTTACTGAAAAATAAGAAAATATGTATGTAGAAACATAATTTCATCATAACATAATCATGTATATGTCTTCAACACCTTTACAACTAGCTAAAGAACACAAGAAACGAATCCTACAATAGAAAGTTATGGAAAAATTACTAAAACAAGGGAGTGCCATAAATCAACTTGTTGTGTGGCTAGGTTGCACCCTTAAACACATATTATTATTATTATTATTATATATGTTGTAATAATAATATTTTCTTAAGTTCACCATGAAGCAAGACACCAATTTGTTGTATAAGATCCCTTTCTTATGGGACAAGGGACCCCACACGCGCAACAATTTAATTGCTAAAGTCTAAAGGTATTCCATTCTCATCTGTTGGATGTATCTTGTATTTCTTATTTCATACCATTAATACTTTCTAAATGTATTAATTCATGATTATGGGACTAAAAACATATTAAGATGATTTAATATTAAAATTGGATTCAAGAATTTTGTATGCAATTAACGTCAATAAAATGATCCTTTTTAACTCGTCCCTTTGAAGAGTGAACCTTCTTATTCAAGTTTATTTGAAGGTCACCATGGATCCATATTAATAAAAAACCCCACCAAGTTATGGCATGGAGGACTCTCCATCTTGATGCTGCAAAAAAGCGCAAAAAAAAAACAAGTTGTGGAGTGAATTGAAAGCTAACTAACAACTATCATCGAAATCTATGAGTACATTACTCTAGAATAAGTAGGTCCATGATCATGGAAACCCACTCTTTTTATGGAAGAGGGCCATATGGTGTAGAAAAAACCCCCTCTCTACATTTGGACTACGGGGAGAGCCAAACCAAAGCGGTGGTTCATTGATGTGTGTTGATTCCTGCAGTCATAGAGTGTTGTCATAGTTGGACATGGACATGAATGGATGAAAAAGGATGTATTGAAAAACTAACATTTTATAATATACTTACCGCTTCCTGGTATATATATCCCCCATGGGAGGTATCGCTGCTAGAAAATTGTTTCCCATATATAGAGTTAGATAACACCTGCAAATTTAAAAATTATAAATATTAGCAATCTATAAAGGAGTACAATAAGAAAAAAATATTTTGAACAATATTAAATCATTAACCATGTAATTACATTCCTAAAAGAATCATAGAATCCACCTAGAGGAAATTCACTCAAATCATTGTCTCCCACATGTTGTTGAGAATGTGGTTCCTACAACTTCAAAAATTACAAATATTAGACCATGTAATAAATTAATGAACTAACATGTATTGAAAAAATGAAACACATTAACAAAATTACATGTTGAAATATCACCTCAGTGTTGATTTTTGTTGCCTTAGATACAACAACACCAGGCGCACTACCACCCCCTATAGAGGCATCAACTTCCTACAAGATTAAAAATTGAATACATTAAGAATCATGTATTATGTGTACAATATGGAAAAAATAAATTGAATGACATTAGATTTTTAACAATATCCTTACCTAACCAATAGTCATCATAGAGGTACCATGTGTTAATGGTCCATGACCATAATAGGCATGACCACATGTAGTGCACATGTGTGGCTCAATATGGGGCTCATGGGATGTCAGCCTATCGACACCAATAGATGGTCCTCTTCCACCAGAAGTTGATGGCTATACTCCACTAAAGGAAGAGGGCCCTACCAGGTCAATAACTGTGTTGTGGTGAGAAATCATTTGAGCTACCATAAAAAATCCCCCCTGTGTCTAGGGAATCATATAATGTGTAGAAGGGATATATGGACTCAGTAGCTAGCTATAGGGTGGAGGTATTTTTCAAGTAGCATCTCTATTCCTAGCATTGTGATGATTTTGGGGCTTCCCCATACCAGCTCCCCAAAACCCAAACATATCAAAACAGTTGATATGTTTTCCCAACACAAACTCAACATAAAGTTTTCAAAGAAATTATAGCGGTAATTCCCTATATTTGTGTGGTGGAAGGTCAAAATACATGTACCATATGTCCATCCAGTAATCTTTGATTGGTTGAAAAATGCACCACTCAATTGAAATATGTGCTCTGCTAGTGTCTGGAATGGAATTTGTCCCAGGCACTCCAAAATATGGATATATTTGTGCTTTGGTGATTTTAAGCTTCTTCACATCATTGTAGCTCAAACTATGGCATGACCCCAATACCTTAAATGAGCCATTAGGGATGTGAAATACTCAAATTTCCCACCAAAATAATTCCATGTATTTTGTCTTATTTCCCCAATGTTTAAATTAATAATTATAGTGAATTATAAATGGAAGCATTGTTTACTTATAATTCAAATAAGAATACATGACATTATCACAAACAATTCTAACTAGAATAATTTATCACATATATTCAATTAACTCAATAAAAAATTCAACTCATGTTATAACTCTTAATAAACACATAATATATATAAATACATTTATACACAGAAAGAGTAATTATCTAAAAATGTAATTGACTCTCTGCAGAACAACAACATTCCACCCACCCATAGCATTTGTAAAGCCATATATTTATTTGACAGAGTCACCCTTAAGATGGGGTTATTCATCCACAAGAAAGTACTGGTTATTTATCTACAATTATCTCAGTCCTCTAGAATCCATTTTTCCCTTCATCCTGTTAACCCAAGGAATGGGGATCCCTTCTCTGAGCTAAGAATCCCTCGAGCTTCCTTCACTGAGTTAATAGGCCCTTTGGTTTGTCACCCCATTTCCCTATAAGGATCTAATGAAAGTGGGTTAGGGGATATCTATGCAAATAAATTATTATATTTTGTTGTCCATAGTATACCTCTGTTAGGATTATAATCCTCCCTTGTCCAATTTGGACAATTATGTCTAAATCCAGATTCGTTTCGGTCTATATTTAGTCACTAGCACCATTGGGTCCACTTGGCCTAATTAGGGCACATGTACCAGTTACTAAAGTGTGGGGAACACTAATTGAGGCTAACTGCCATTGATTGCACTTGCATGCATTAGTTTAGGAGCCTCCTAAATGAATCCCTACAAATTAGGAGCCACTGGGAGTGCCGACACATACCTCCATTAGTTTAGTTTAGTTAGTGATTAGTCAAGATTAGTTAGGAGTCAGTTACATTCATTTCTAGTCTGTTACATTCAGTTCCACTCAAATAGCGCTAGCTATGCATGGCTACGTGTGGGTGAGGCTCATTTACTCACCTACATTAGTCAGTTAGACTAGTTAACTGATAATTAAGACTGAATTAGACACTTGACTTGGGTTTTTGAACTCCAATAGTGATTTAGACAAGTTCATTTTCCTTGCAGTCAAGTAGAGTCAAACCAATTAAAATTTCCTCGTATGGATTCGAATTGCATGAGGATATTTAGCCATGTACTACATTGTAATTAATTATCTTATTACTTTTGATTAATGAAATCATTCACTGTTTCAATCCATTTTTTCACTGTTTCATTCTTCAATTTCTAAGTAAAATTGTATGATCTATCTTGTGATTTGTGTGTTGGTCCACAGATCTATGTGCTCAATTTAATATGGTATCAGAGCCTCGACAGGACAAGGCACTTCTCCTACTATAGATTCATACTTGGATCATTTTTTTTTAGCAAAATTGCTCCTTCCAACACTGCACCAGAAGTGGAGAATTTACTAGTTAATATCCCAAGTAAAGGAATTGTTGATCAAGCTTGCTTGATAAACTATGTTGGGTGTGAAGAAAATTCCAAAAGTGCAGGCTGTCAACCTTACTTTGTCTGTTTGATTATGTTATTTACAGGTTTTTAGTATCCTTCACTGCATTCGCTACAACAGCTAAGTCTCCTACATTTCATTCGCTACAAGCAGCACAATGGCCCCTCCAATGGAGCTTCTTACTCCTTTCAACTGCCACCAATGGAAGGAGGACATGGAGATGCAGCTTCACTCCAAAATACTTCAGACTCACAATGGAGACATAGGCAGAGTCGATTCACTATGTTGACAAAGAAAAATATTGGAATAGGCTTGATGAAGCATATGGATGCTTATGCCTCTCAATATCTAGAGATATTCTCTTCCACATTAATGGAATGAATACTCCCAAGGAGGTTTAGGATAAGCTTTCTTCCATGTTTGATAATCATGATGACATGAGGATCTATCAAATAGAGAATGAGTTGATTTATCTTCATCCATCCAACTTCAAAACACTAAATTATTTCTTCACCAAATTCAAGCACCTGGTGTTCCAGTTGAAGTTGTGCAAGGTTGAGAAGGAGGATGATCAACTAATCCTTGACATCCTCTCAAAACTTGGTGCAAAATACTTAGTATTTGTATTAGCCTTTCATTCAGGGAGGCTCACTACCCCAAATAGGAGGATTCCCACTCTTAATTTCTTCATTGAATATCTCACCCATGAGCATGACAAGTTGATACAAATGGGGATCATTCGATCTTCCAATGATCAAGCACTAGTTGCTAGAGGACCTAGGGTTATGAATGGTAAAGGGAAGCAAAAGGATGAGTCTCCTGTGGAGAAAGAGCAGTCAAATGAGCCTTCAGGTTCAAAGAGAAGCAAGAATATTGGAAAAGGCCCATATCCTTTGTTCTTACTGTGGAAGGGGCTTTCATTCGGAAATATCCTGTATGAGAAGAAAAATTGATGAAATGGCTCTTCTTCTGAAGAAACATAACATTACTGTACCTGTTGGCACACGAAAGGATGACCATAGAGAAGAACATGAAGAACATGATGAGACATTCCATGCACCTAAGTCTAGATGTTCAACTGCACATGCCTTCATCACTGATTCTGGAGCTTCCAATCATATGGTTGCATCCAAAGAATCATTCTCTTCTTTCCAGTCTTTTGATGGTCCTAGTATTAAGATGGGCAATAACAGTCAAATTTGAGCCAAAGGGAAGGGTTCTATTAGGATTGAACATGTAAAGTTCAAAGATGTGCTTTATGTGCCCTCCTTAGCTTCAAATCTATTATTTGTATACAATATGACTCATACTGGCTCTCCAAAGCGAGTGATATTTGGTCCTGACTATGTGGAGATCACATATATCTCTACTGGGAACATCATAGCGAAGGGTGCTGCAAATAATGCCTCTAAGGCATATGAGCTCTCACACTTCATGCCATTTTCAGAACTAGTGCACTCTCAGCTGCCACTTGAAAGGGAAGGTAAAAACATTCCATCTAATTCTTTTGTATTTTCCACTAGTATTGCAAAACTAGTTGTATCAGTTTATGATATTGATATTTCAGATCTAAATCCAGTCCCTACTCCCAAGTGGGAATCTAGGAGATGACTAGAAATCCATCTGACACACAGAATACAAAGAACCTTGTGCTATGTCATGCAATATCACCTCCTTTAGAGAGATGCAACAAAATCCCTATGAGATGATACATGGAAAGGTATGATCAGCTACACTGCTTTCAGAAGAATAGAGTGGATGATACACGTCTTCATCCATAAAGAGGCAAAGGTTACGATCCTCCTTCATTCCATCATCATTTTGGGAGAATATGGAGAAGTGTACATGCATGCTCCTCTACATCATAGAGATGAAGGTTGCAACAACATAGTTTCAAGTTTTTTAAACTTGAATCTTAATTCTATTTGCTTAGTTAGAAAGGGGGGGATTTTTCCCATGTGGTTTTTCCCCAACTCCTTGTATTGAGCACTTAATTTACTTGCTGTAATGGGTGACCTATGGTCTTAGTTACCAGGGCCCACAAATTTTCTAAGTTAGTAGTCACAGGGGGTCTTAATATTATAATCATCCCTTGTCCAATTTGGTCAATTATGTCTAAACACGGAGTCCTTTCAGTCTATAATTAGTCACTAGCACCATTAGGTCCACTTGGCCTAATTGGGGCACATGTACCGGTTACTAAAGTGTGGGAAACACTGATTTAGGCTAACTACCACTGATTACACTTGCATGCATTAGCCTTAGGAGCCTCTTAGATAAATATCAACAAATTAGGAGCCACTGGGAGTGTCGACGCCAACCTCCATTAGTTGAGTTTATTTGGTGACTAGTCAAGCTCAGTTAGGAGTCAATTACAATCAGTTCTAGTCTGTTACATTCAGTTCCACTTAGTTAGCACTAGCTATGCACGGTTGCACGTGGGTGAGGTGCATTTACTCACCTACCTCAATTAGTTAGACTAGTTAACTGATAATTGAGACTGAATTAGACACTTGAGTTGGGTTTTTGAACTCTGATAGTGATTTAGACAAGTTCAGTTTCCTTGCAGTCAAGTAGAGTCAAACCAATTCAAATTTTCTCACATGGATTTGAATTGCATGAGGATATTTATCCATTTTACTACATTGTAATTGATTATCTAATTACTTTTTATTAATGAAAGAATTCATAGTTGCAAGCCGTTTTTGCACTGTTTCATTCTTCAATTTCTGAGTAAAATTGTATGATCTATCTTGTGAGTTTTGTGTTGGTCCACATATATTTGTGCTCAATTTAATAACCTCAAGTTTGTTGTATGGGTGGCTGTGATATGACTTCTATGAAATTCAGGGGGTTCAATTTTGACATAAGTGTAGGTACAAATATTGTAGGAGATATTGGAATTTGTTTTGACAAAAAAGGATTCTTAATCATAAGGGAATAACGAATACTATAATGAGCTTAACTCCAAATATTTATAAGTAAATTCAATAACTAGCAAAGTTGAACAAATAGGGATGAGAGTTAGCCACTTCAAACCCATGTAATGGAACTAAATAAAAATGAGGGTGATGTGGGATAGACACATGGAATTCATGCAATGGATTACCTTTCTCTACCCCTTGTGTAATCATAAACCCATATGTCTTCTTCATCCTCTGGTTTGCAATAGTCCTATTTTTATATTAAAAGTGAAAGATATATACAAATTTACATTAGTTGTTCAGGTTTGGATCACTCATGTATGAATTATATCCATTTTCACGATATTTACATAATTACAGTCTAGGGTAAAAAAAATGGGGTGTTACAAACAATCAACATATTATTATTGTGTTCTTTTTCTATATGATGTTATGTTATACATCGAATCATACAATCAATTGATAGTGTCTACAATAGACTCTAGTGACGATGACAAGGATCAATGGAGTTCATTTCCACCCCTCCAAGATGCACTAATCTCTCTTAAAATATTTGCATTTTGGTCCATAGTATCCACTGCAATTATAAATACAAAAAGAATATCATTAGAAAAATACACATGGTATAATGGAATATCTAAGAAATCAAAAATGTAAAACTAGTGGACAACAAATAACAACATGAATTATTTAAAATTTAAAATTTAAAATTAAACAAATATTACACTGAAGAATAAACATTAACCATCTTTCATTCCTACATTTATGATGTTATGTGTATTCATTTCAATTTCCAAATGCATACATTAAATGTGCTATGTGTATATTTTGATTGGGAAGCTTCTCTACCTTATCTAAGGTTTGGATTATGAAGTTTCATAGAAATTGTAGGGTGTTAACTAATTCCCTTGGAGGATCAACTTCGGGATTCTAGGTAGAGGAAAGGGCTACAACCTAGAGGAGGGGCACAAGATGTTATTGATGAATAAAATCCAAATATAGGAAAGGATTTTGATATATGAAATTATTTGTTGTAGGATGAATTTTTTTGGACTCTATAGTCCACTTATAATCTTTGTTTATATGTAATTTGGGGCATGTGTGGATTCCACTTGATGTTATTTTAGTTGTATTCACTCTTTCTATATACACATGAGAAACTTTGCATATCTATGTATAGTGGTTTGGGAACTAGAATTAAACGGAATTACAAAATTTCAAGCTTATAGGGTTTCAAGGTTCCAACTGGATTCTATCATGTATGATAGTATGTGATTGGCATGCAATAAAACACATCAACCTCCCTATGTATCTTGATGTTGGTAGAGCCTATTGTTGAACTTCTTTGTCCTGACCTTAACAAAAATGTACCCTTCACTCAAGTGAAAACATTTATTAAGAATGGGAAGCTTCTCTACCTTATTTTAAAACTTTGATTAGGATTTTTTATCAAAACTAGAAGGTTTTAACTAATGTTCTTGGAGGACCAACTTTGATAGAGCCTAGAGGAGGGCTAAACGGTGCTATTGATGAATAATTTCCCAATATTGTCAAGGATATTGATGTGTTATTCTTTGTTGTGGCATGAAGTGTTTTGGACTCTATAAGCCATTTAGCATCATTGTTTATCTATTTTGGGGAAGATATGAATTATATTTGAATTTTGTTTTAGTTGTGTGCAACCTTGCTATATACTTGAGAAAAAATGCATATTTGTGAATATTGGTTTGGATTCACAAGGATGATCATGAATATATATGCACATAGTGAAGTTGATTTTATTTTTATGAGTAAATTGGGGTTTTGATTTCATTTGGGGATAGAAAAGACTCAATTTAGGGTTTAAATTTCTTTTAGGGAATACAAATTTAAAAAATTGTGGCTTCAATTCATATTAGGGTATACAAACGATTGAAAATAGTGAAATTAGAAGGACGATATTTGATGTAAATACTTGAGAATGAAGAGATTGATCCCCATGGTTGAAATTGTATGCCCTCTCACCCAAAGCATGATAGCCCTTATGTGCTTTGGTTAGCATGAAATCATTGTGGTTCGTTCTTCTAGAGAAAATGGTGGGTGTGGCCCGTTTTGGGAGTAAATCATGTTTTTAAAAAAATGCACGAATTTTGTAGAACATAACGCAAACGCATTTTAGAGAAACATAACCCGCTCGCATTTTTTCTAACTATCCTACTTGCAAATAACCTTGGCATGCTTCAGAAAAGGTTTTCTAGGCTCAATATTTCATGGGTTCATTTCTCTTTTATAGATCTTGAATCATTTTCTTGAATCTACCATTGCATCTAAAAGGTCCCTAACTTTGTGCAATCACCCTCAATTCCCTTCTACACTAAGGCTTTAGTGCCTTAATAAGGAACTGTTCCCTACAACCTTTGATTTTTTCCCTTTACAGGAACACTTGTCATATTATTCCATGAACTCAACAGTAACTTTGTGGATCCTCTTAAGAACTCCTATCAAAAGAATGGTTCCCTTGAAAAAACACAAACACAATTTTTCTAGTAGTAACAAAACATATTATTCTATAGTAAAATAAGCTTATATGGACGCACACCTAGGTAATACATGATCTAGATATTGAACTAGAATACCTAAGTCTCAACAAGGCCACATCTCACCCAACCTCTAGATTGTTTCGGGACCCTATGTTGGACTTTCCACAAATTTTTAGTGCTTTGGATGGAAACTACACTACAAGGAAAACACCTTCTAGTGGAGGTTTTGCAAAACCTCCAATAGAAAAATTGTCTAGATATACTAGGGCTGGATAGCAGAGGTGGGCAGCAGGGAAAATTTTAGGGGTGAAATTTAACCATGGGATAGTTTTCAATCTTTTCTTCCAAAAATCAATTCGTCAAATTCCATTTTTTTATATTCGAATTCACCCAAATTTGACGGAATAAAAATATTTTACCCAAATATCACTAAAATTATCTAGAAATGATGTAAAATCCCTAGAAATTTTAATTATTTTACAAAAGTATCGCTATATATTCTATAATTGGAAATTTAAGAATTAGTAATATTTTCCATGGTTTATACACTTTCAAAAACAAACATATGGATCTTTAAAACTTTCCCCGGTAGGTAGTCAAAGGTATTTGCATATATTTTGTCTCTAGTGCACTTCTTATATATAATTATACTATTGTGTTTTATAATTTACAAACGCAACAGATAGTCCAAATGTCCCATTGCTTTAAAGTTTGATTTTAAAATAAAAAACAAAAACAAAAACATTGGTGCTCCTAACACAAACATAAGAACTATTGCAATTTAAAACAAGCACACCAACAAACTTAAAATTTTACCCATTCACATTATCCTTTAAAATGGTAACTAAAGAAAATAAAGGAATCTAATGGCCTTTGAATTGACATCTTGTCTCTCAAAAACCTTAATTAATGTGTGTGTGAGTGTGTATTTTACATAAACAAATAATTTTTTATAATAAATTGTTGAATATCAACTGAATATTTACAAAAAGAGAGTGTTCATCTATTGTACAGAAAAAAATATAGTATCTTAGAATCCCAAAATTCTCATAAATCAAACTTATACAACAAAATTCTCCAGCAAATACATTAAGATTGATACGGCAAACATCAACATACTGGACTAATATATAAATATAGTAGTAGAACATAAGATGAAGACAAAAGGAAAGACAAAAAAATATAATTCTAAAACATATTGGATCAACCATCCCTGGTAGAGTCCACCTCATTCTCCATGACAAAACAATGAACTGAGCCCTCTTCCATGTCTTTCAAATCTATAGATTGATTTTGTTGGTTGTGGCTACCTTGATTCATGCTAAGCAACTTATATCCAAATTGATCCAATTGGAGATCGATGGCCACCCTTGTTATGAATAAATAATAAATAATAATCAATAATAATCAATAATAATAGACAATTAATACACATAAGAACCAAAAGTTTGGACTCTTCAAGTAGGTGTTACTAAGTTATATTTAAAGTAGGCATATCATTGTATTTTATCATCCATCAATTATTATATTCATACATTCATTTCTTCAAATGGAAGTAGGATACGCTTCATCAAGTCAAACAACCGGAGATGGTTGTGACACTAGTATCAGAGCGGTTGCTCCTCCCCCGAGCTTGGACTCAGCTCTTTCGTCGCAATACTTGGTTCTCATTCCTCACACTCCCCATATACAACACCTTGCTTGTCTAACCATTCTCCCCATCTCTCATTATCTATTCTGTACACACCTTCCCTCATTTCAACACCCTCCTCTCTCCTCATCTGTGTTACCCTATCCACCTCCACTCAGCACGTAGTACTTTATCTCTCCCATCTTTCTCAACCGCTACATTTACCTCGACCATGCTCTCTCTCCACCATGTCTACCACTCTCCCTTCCACCATCTTCCTACTCGCTACTCCACTCCCATAGACCCCTCATTCCACTTTCACAGATGCCTCACTCCACTCCTACACACCCCTATCCTCTATTGTGTGTTTATCCCTTCTGAAATGCTCCTTCTTCCTTGCTTCAAGTTCTTCCCTTCCATCCATATCATTGTTCCCTGTTGCATGTTCTCCCAACAACTGTGTCCCATCTCCCCCTTCTCCCTCTCGATGTTCAACACTCTGCACATTCAACACCCATGCCTCTCCTTTCTCTACCTACATATCTACATCACCCATTCCATGCATCTATTTCCACTTGCTCCTTGTAATATCACCTCCTTCTAGCTCCCATCCAATTTCATTCTAACACAAAAAACTAAATATTATATAATTTTTAAATTATATCAATATTTATTTTATTAAAAATTTACAATCCCACTATACATAATTGAAAATAAAAATAATTAAATATAATAATAGATATATTATTATTTTTATTTAAAATTTTACTCCATAATTAATATAATTATTATCGTAATAATAATATTTATTAATTCATTAATATTTAAACAAAAGACATTATTTGTTTTTCACTATTCCATAAGGAAAAATAACGTCCAAATACACACCTCTGTATACAAGGACTAAGACCATGGCTGAATTAAAAGACCAAGTCAAGAAATTGGAGAAGGACATCAAGTCTCTCATCGCCAACAAAAAACGTTGGAAGGAAGGAATGAAAAATAACAATACATTTTTTAAGAAAAAAATCAAATACGAAGTTGTTCTAGTATTATAAAGAAGGCTAGATGAAAAATTGGACGTCATGAACGAGAAACAAAGAGACTTGGATGAAAAAATGAGTACCATGACACAAGACATAAACACCATAACATAAAACTTGAGCATCATGATGCAAAACCATAATACATTAATCGAAGTGTTAAAAAAAATGCTTAGTACAAACCATGTCAGCACTCCAAACATGTTAGATGCCTCATCTCATGTTTCTACACAACAAACACTTTCCAAGAATCAAGAAGATTTGGAAAAATAAATAAAGAGTAACATTGTGACACTTAAACAAGAGATTGAAACAAAAGTACTTCCAGATATAGAGGCATGATTAAACATCAAAATAGACGCTATCATTAAGATAGTAGAAAAGAAAAAGGATAAAGTAGACGCTATTATCTTAAATTACTCTTTCCATTGAACTCATTATGTTAAATTTTTATATTTGATTTTATCATTAGGACATGTCAAATTCACAACAATTCGCATCGAGTACATCCAGTACTGTAACATAGAACTTAATTCCGAGTAGTTTGCTGATCAAACAGCTTTTGCATTCCGCAAAGAATGAAACTGTATATCAGAATAATGTTCATAGCAAGATGCAGAAACAACAAAATAATTCAAAGCAACATTACTCTGTCCATCAAAAAGAGATCGTGGAAAGCTGTAAGGGCCCAATCTGCTCATCTCCTATCAATTGTAAACTATGTATTATTTTGAGTTGATTTTTCTGAGAAGGGCGAATCTGGTACTTAATCAACGGTAAACTATATTTTGTTTTCGTTGCATTTGAATACTGTCCATATTTGTTTCTCATTTTGTGGTACTTAATCAACGTTAAACTATATTTTGTTTTCGTTGCATTTGAATACTGTCCATATTTGTTTCTCATTTTGTGGCTTTGTTTATATTCAGTTTCTAACATTGTCGACTGGAACCTGCAATGGGTATGGCCTAGTTTTCACAAGGTTAAGCAAAATTTAAATAATAAATTAGGTCATTTTTTTTCATTAAGTTCTTTATGGATACCCACACACATAAATGTCTCTTTCCCTTGAACACCTATGGTAAATCAAGTTTCAAATAGGTTGCTCCATTCTTATTTATGTTATATTTTACTTTATGGGCAGAGACACACTAATTCAAAAGAATCAGACTCCAGTAAAGTGACAATGTCTATGCTACCAATTAATTTGTTAGCAAAACAACATTTACAATCTGCTGAGAGTAAGACTATGTGATGACGTCAATTTCAGAAGGGACATGGAGCACAAAGAAGTTGTTAGAAATGATGGGTGGTCGCGCAGTTTTCCAGATCAGTGCCCTCAGAGACGTAATATTATGGTAGCTTCAGAGGTCGAAGAAGATTAAAACAAAGATGAATTGCTGGATTTGTTTCCATTCCATCCTGACGGTAACCTCAGGTCAAAAACAAGGCCCCATCCTTGAGAGGGTAATTTTACAGACCGTCCCAGAAGTAACGTTCTGAATATATCTTCAGAGGCCGAAGGAGCTGGAAACAAATACACATTGCTGGATTTGTTTCTTCCATTCCCGACTTGAGGGAACTTTAACTGACGATCAAACAGTTACAAAACTTCAACAAATTTTGAACATTATTTTAGAGGAAAGTGGCGAATGGCTGAATTTTGTACCGTGGTAGATGCTACTCGATTGCTGAAAAGTCTGATCATTAAAATTATTTGAAGACCTGAAACAGTGGTATCATTTTTCTCTTATCCAGTCAAGCTACAAAGTTTGATGCTGAAATGCAAAGCTAAACTTGTTCTAGAGGGCATGCATCAGTTCTCTTTAGACCACCACTATGGCATGTTTCCTATTTTCTGCTAATCATGATAGGTATTATGTATTGTAATCTTTCTCACATATCAGAACATAATTCATTCATTCCTTTCTCTATTTTCCATTATTTTGCAACCTGTGTGTTCTCTCTTGCTAGCTAGATCTTTCTATGTAGCTGTTCAACACTCATCTACATGGTATCAGTTCTGGCGCACCAACATTTTTTATTTGTAGGTACAAAAGATTGAAAATTGTTGGAAGAATGGAGTTTACAAAGGAGGCTATTCTCACACCATACAATTATTTTGCATGGGAACCAAAGATGGAGATCTTTTACCAAAGCAGAGGATTGTATGGGATTTCTATGGCCATGGAGGTTGAGCCTACAACAACCATAGAAAAGTCTAAATACCTCAATCGGATGGATGAGGCCTACGGATCCGTGCATGCACATTTCCCCTGAGCTGCTTTTCCATATTTCTTCTTGCAAAACTCCCAATGAAGTTTGGACCACCATGAAATGACTCTTTGGCAAGCAATATGAGATGAAATGCCACATGCTCGAAGTGGAGTTGCTTTCTTTGGATCCACGAAGCTTCGACAATATACAAGATTTATTCACAAGATACAAGGATTTGCTGCTGCAACTCAAGGGTTGCGGGGTTGATAAATCTAAGGAGGAAAAATGGATGGTTCTACCAGAATACTATGTGTTTGTCTCCACGTTTCATTCAGTGAGGCTCACCTCTGGTAAAAACCGGACTATGCCCACTTTTGATGCTTTTATTGAATCTTTGTCTCAGGAACAAGGCAAGCTCATCAGTATGGGAAAAATCAAGGGCTCCAAGGCACATGCTCTTGCTGTGCATGATGGCAGTCATTACCTAAAACAGAGATCTAAATCCAAAGAAGGAAGGGAACACCAAACCCTTCAATGATTCCTTTGGATCCAAAGGTGAAAAAGGGAAGAAATGGGACAAATGCACATACTATCAGAAAAGATTCCATCCAAAATCCTCATGCATGAAGAAGCAAATAGATGAGATGGCCCACATACTTCAAAAGCACAAGCTTGGGGATCACATTTGAGAGGGCGCCAAGAAGAAGCCTAAAGATCATGCTCCCGGGAAAGGTAACTCTAGCCATGCTTTGATTGCCATTAATTCATCTCCCTATGCATGGATTGTAGATTCAGGTGCATCTCACCACATGGCTACCACCAAGAAATCCTTCTCTTCATTGGATGCATGCAAAGGTTCTCCTATACTCATGAGGGATGATTCTCCTATTAATATCACTCGCAAGGGAAGAATTGAACTCAATCATGGTAGCTTTGAGGATGTGCTACATGTTCCAAAAATCTTGGTTCAAATCTTCTCTCTGTCTATCAGATTACACATTCTGGCATCTAAAAGAGAGTTGAATTCACTCTTAATGTTGTGAATATCTTCGACATACAAAGAAACCCTAAAGTTGCCACTGGTGAGGTAAATCAGAGATCCAGGCTTTACACCTTTTCTAAATTCATTGAACCAGATTTTTCCTTATTATTTATGCATGCTGATGATAGTACTAGGTTATGGCATGAAAGATTTGGACATCTTAATTTTAGATGCATGCAACAACTCTAAAAGCAGAGAATGGTCATTGGCCTTCCCAACATTCTTTTTTCCAAAGGAGTTTTTCAAGGATGTGTTCTTGGAAAACATCCTCAACAGAAGTTTGAAAAAGCAAAGGCTCAAAGGGCCTCGTCTCCCTTGGAGCTCATCCATGGTGATTTGATGGGACCCTTTCCTCATGTTTCTGTCAACAAGGCGAGGTATGTTCTTACATTTATTGATGATTTCTCACAATATACTTGGGTATATTTTCTCATGGAAAAATATGAAGTTTTTGAGCATCTCAAAGACTTCAAAGCACTTGTAGAGAATCAGTCTATGATAAAGATCAAAATCCTCCGCACAGATAATGAGGGGGAATATGTGAATAGGAATGTTCAACATCTTTGTTTAGAGGCAGGTATACAGCTGCAACATACAATACCATACACTCCACAATAGAACGGATTGGCTGAGCGGAAGAATAGATCCCTCAAAGAGATGGACTCTTGCATGTTGCATGCAATGACTCTTCCTTATAAACTATGGGTTGAGGAACTTAACTGTGCCAACTATATACAAAACAGATATCCTCATAGATCTGTCAAGGACATGACTCCTTTTGAGGCATGGAGTGGTTGCAAACCGGAAGTCACCCACTCTGAATATTTGGATCACGTGCATGGGCCTGCATACCCTATGAAAAGAGGAAATCATTAGATCCTTAGAGCACTGCATGCATCTTCGTAGGATATTCCAATGATGTGAAGGGTTATAGGTTGACTGATCCCTCTACAGACAAGCTCTTTATTGAGTGAAGTGTCCATTTTGAGGAAATCCCCTTGCACGCACCATTGGAGTCACATGCAGACACTTCTATTCCTCTACCTACACCACACATTCGTCATGATGAGTCCACTCATTCAGATCATGATTCAAATTTGAGTTCCGAATATGATGGAGAACATGGGCATGAATATGCTGATCCACGTCCTTTCTCCCTTGAGAGAACAAAGAGCTTAAGAGAGATATATGCACAGACAAATCCACAAGATGTAGATGACCTTGTGGGGGATCTAGTGGATCTGAGGACATAGTCCCAGTTTGAGGAGCCTTCTCATGCACTCAAAACTATTGAACCACTGATTCCCATGCATTGTTACATGGTTCTCTCTTCAGACCCGTGGGCCTATGCAGAGGTTGCAGGGAATCCCCTTTGGGAAGGTGCTATGTAGGATGAGTACAACTCTCTCCTCAATAACCAGACTTGGGATCTGGTGCCACTTCCTTCAAACAGGAAGCTTTTCATATGCAGATGGGTCTACAGGACGAAGAAGGCAGCACACGGACAGATCAACACATACAAAGCCAGGCTAGTTTCCAAAGGTTTTCAGCGGGTTCATGGGTTAGACTATGATGAGACCTTTGCTCCAGTAGCAAATATGGAATCCATTCGATTGCCACTTGCCATTGCTGCTTCCAGAAGGTGGGAATTCCATCAGATGGATGTAAAGAATGCATTTCTTCACGGTGATCTATCTGATGAGATCTACATGGAGCAGACTGAAGAAGTCTCTCTACGGCCTTAAGCAAGCACTGAGAGCATGGTATGCCAACATGGACTCCTACCTATTTTCCCAAAACTTTGTACGGTGTAAGTCAGATCCAAATGTATACATGCTTAGGACAAGTGACTTATTTCTGCTACTAGTTTTATTTGTGGATGATTTGTTGATCACTCGTAGCTCAACTTCAACACTTGTTGCAGTCAAGAGGATTATGCATGACATGCTTTTGATGACGGACATGGGTCCATTACATTTCTTCCTTGGTCTTGAAATCAGCCACAATGCCTCAGCCATCAAACTATCTTAGGCCAAGTATGCTCGAGATCTTCTAGAACGATTCCATATGACAGACTCCAAGTCTGCACCTACTCCTTTCCTATCTGGGGTCAACCTTGAGGATGGCAGGGACACTCCATTGGTTGAAAACACTATGTATAGACAACTAGTGGGGAGCTTGGTGTATCTTACACACACTAGACCAGACCTCTCGTATACAGTTGGGGCAGTCTCGGTTCATGCAGGAGCCACATGAGATACACTGGAAGGTTTCCAAGCAGATCCTTCGATAAATACACGGCACCATCACCTTTGGGATTCACTATGCAACAAATTCTACATTGGATCTCATAGGATTCACTAATTCTGACTGGGCTGGCAATAGCATTGATCGCAAGTCCACATCTAGATACTCACTCTGTCTAGGTTCAAGGCCAACTTGTTGGTCATGCAAGAAGCAGGCTGCTATTGCTCTATCTTCATCCAAGGCCGAATACAGAGGGGTGGTCAACATAACCGTTCACGCTTTGTGGCTACAACATTTTCTCGCTGAGTTGGGCATCCAATTCCACCAACCTACTGTCATCTGGTGTGACAACCAGAGCACTCTAAAGTTCTGTAAATATACAGTATAGAGGCAGCGGACGAAGCACACAGAGATCCACATCCATTATATCAGAGATTTGGTGCATGAGCGAATCATCAACTTGCACTTCTGTCCTTCAGTTGAACAGACTGCTGATATCTTCATCAAGACCTTCATTGCGCATAAGTTCCACTCTCTGCGTGATCGTCTTGGAGTGAAGAACACAGTTTCCTAGCAACTATCTTTTTCTTCTTTTGCTACATTGTATCTTAAGGGGGGGGCAGAGAGCACGGGGGTTCCATGAGGTTTTCCCTCTTTCATCATTTTATTTTAGTGTTCATCAATTGCATTGTTATTTTTGGTGACCTATTATGGCCTTAGTTGTCGGGGCCCTTTCTTTATTACCCCATAGTAGTGATCAGGGGGGGTGTTGGAGACTCATGCAGACTCAGTTACCTCTGTAACTAACAGCCTTGGTGTCAGTTCACTCTGTAACTGACGACATGCATCAATTCTTTTTAGACCACCACTATGGCATGTTTCCTATTTTTTGCTAATCGGGATAGCTATTATGTATTGTAATCTTTCTCACATATCAGAACATAATTCATTCATTCCTTTCTTTGTTTTCCATTATTTTCTGTTTTTCAAGCTGTGTGTTCTCTCTTGCTAGCTAAATCTTTTTGTGCAGGTGTTCAACACTCATCTACAAAACCATGTTCATTGTAAGTCATATATACTCTCAAAAACATTTGTGGATGTCATGCTTGTGCAAATTCTTGGGTCAATGAGGCAAATGCAAACTTATCATCTGAATTTTTTGTTTGTGTGTATTAGTATTAACTTAGCTTTGTGTGGTACGTACCATACCCTTGATGAATTTGCTCCGTGGTCTAAGAACGCTTATATTGTACTGCTCTTAAATTAGAGCAGGTGTTCATTTGATTTATAACACAATGGTGTGAATTATCATAATATTGGTTTATAACATAATGGTGTGAATTATCATGTTAATTGATTAGCAGACACAACTTTCATGCATTGGTTGAGACGTCCTTTGATATAAACTAGTGCATTAATGGAGGAAAGGGCTTACAATAAACATTATTTGACAATCCAGTCCCTTTGATGTTTTATGAAATCTGCAGGACTAAAAGGCATAGTTATTCATTTTTAACTCATTTTTGTCCTATGACGAGTGCGTTATTTAATAGTGATGCATTTTTATTTCTAAATTTATGATTTTTATTGATAAACATGGATGCATTGTGTATTGCACTTGCTAAAGTTGTTGATTAAATGGTTGTGCTTTCATCATGATTATTAGCATGTGATGTAAATTTGTAAAATTCTCTTTAGTATTGATGGTTTCATCAATGTGCAATGAGAATGTTATGTCGAAAAGGATTAAGAGGAGAAGAATCTTAGTGAGTAGTGTCTTGTTTGTATAAGTGAAAAAGGAATGTATAGTTTTCATTCATATATATACATTGTGTGTGGTGTTAAAAATAAAGAGAATAATGGTGGATGTTAAAGTTATTGAAAAGTGTTATTAAAAAGAAATTGCACATGATAAGATTGATGAGTGATTTTGTATAGGATAAGATTGGTGAGTGATTTTATGCTGTAATCTTTTTAATAACATTGTTGTTATTGGTTGAATGATTAATGTTCTTTTTAGTTTTTTGCACTCTTTTTTCTCTCTCATCTAGTTCTCTTAAAGATGTAATCTTTATTATTAGTTTTAAGAAGAAAACACGCTCACAAGAAAAACCTAGTCATTAACATTAGTGTGGCTCAACAAGAGGGATTCAAACATTATTAACACATTCATGAAACTACTTAAATGCTCAATACAAATGACAACAACTAGTTGAGATAAACTTTTAGGGCCTTACAATCACATCCCTCCCTTAAGCTACCTAGGAGTTAATCAATTAATGTATGGATCTATCTTCCTTGAATAAAGCTCCATTAGATAACAATGAATAGTTATTTAATATAAATGGGTCATATTTATTAAATACGTCGCACTAGATAGTTTGTACTCATTATCAATGGACCACAACTTGTTAGGGGTTTTTTATTAAGAATATATTGAAAGAGGTAGGAGGGTAAGGAATATTTTGTCAAGAATTGTTAATGTATTTGGAGTTGAGAATTTCTCAAGTGAAATATTTTCTCTCCTTAAGAGGGAAGTGAATATTATTTTTTTATCTTTGATTATCATAACAAAAGGCTATGTTCCATGTTATTCCATTTCAGTTGTCTCTTGTATCTAGTATTTTGCACTATAATCTATGTATACATGTTCAATGTTCAATGGTTAATGAACATTATGAGTGGTATCATAGCTATTTCCTCAATTAACAGACCTCCAAACTTCATTAATTTTTTTTGACGCTAGAGATGCATTATAGCATTTTTAAATAACAGAAATTGTAGTTAGGTAAGAACACACTTATAAAATACAATTCTCATAACTTTTGGATATAATTATAACCTTTGTTCATACTCTTTCAAATAGTAGTACCACATAACACATCACTTGTATATGGAATTTTCTTCCACATACCATTGAGTATATCAAAATCCCTTTAGTCACACCTAAATCTCACCTTAGATAATCCAATGCACATCATATTTTTATGGTAAGCCAAGAATAACACTTGGGGAGGTCAATCTGAAGAAAAGCTATGGGTACAATCGATCCTTCTTCATGTGTTCCATTAAAGAGGACTATTGTTGGAAATGCTACGGTATATTAAAGAGTTATATTACTTCATAGTTCTCTATCCTTAGAACCTTGTAAACTATAGCCTTATTGAAATTCCTATGTCTTTGCATCCAAAAGGGTGACGGAAATGGTAGCAGCGAGGTAATGTTCAATAAGAAGCAATACTCTGGCTACAATAAAATTAAAAAAAATGTCTCTTTGTTACCATTATAGGAAACCTATCTCAAAATTACCCTTGAATAGCTAGGACTATGTTGATATACCCCTAACAACCCTTTTTGTGTGGACCTAAAAATATGATATTTAGGGTATATCTCAAAGGATTTGTTTTGACCAGTCGTGATATTAAGATATGTTTGTGCTAACAATTTGAGGGATCTTAAGTGGTCCCATGGTCCATACTCATAAAATAGTGGCCATAGAGAAATAAATCCTGAACCTACATAATAAGCACCATTGGCTTGGAATGAAGGTTTCTAAACTTGAGTTGTCAATCATATAATTCTCGCAAATAGATGATTAACCATGATTATATGTTTTAATTTCATATATAGAAAATTAGGTATCTTACATCCATGCCCTAGTCCAACCGAGGAGGAATATTTAGTAAATAAAATGGATGACACACTCTCTTTTTGAATACCAAGAATACATGTTTTTAGGATCACAATTAGTAGCACCACTTTCCATAGGTAGACATGAACAAGTTTGATGGATTCAATCCCTTGGGTTTAATTATAAAAATGGTACACTATTTTTCTCTTTGCAGCATTACTAATGACCTATAGAAACTAAATGTTGGGGTCTTACATTTATATTTAACACGATGGAAATTATAGAAATGACATAAAAACTCTTATTGCATCTGCATTCCTTAGGCTGATTTTGTGAATATACTTTATGTTCATTTTGAGCACGCAACACTAACAAAAATATACCCCTATTACAACCTTTTTGTATGGACCTGAAATATGATATTTAGGATATATCTCAAATGATTTCTCTTCAACACTTTACTGAGATATGTCCGTGTAAACAATTTGTGGGATCTTAAGTGGTCCCATGATCCATACCCATAATATGGTGGCCATAGAGAAAGAAATCATGAACCTACATACTAAAGCACCATTAGCTTGGAAGCAAGGCTACTAAAATTGAGTTGTCAATCATTATTAGATGTTTTAATTTTATATAAAGACAATTAGGTATCTTACCTTCATTCCCTAATATAACTAAGGAGTAATATTTAGTAAATGAAGTGCATGACACAAACTCTCTTTTTGAATGTCAAGAACACTAATAAAATTATGCTAGATTTCCATGTATAGACTATGTTTTATCTTTTGTTCAATTGGATCCTAGTGCACTGTTTACGGTGTGCTTATGAAAGTGTTTGTTGGCCTCAAAATTATTTAAATTTTATACTAAATGCTTCATGTACCTATTTTGTATAGGTTTTTATTTTATGAATATAATTAATGAGGAAATTTGTATATGTAAATTAAAGTTAGGCACCACAACCAACTTATGTTGATTCTTATGATATTATTCAAGAATGGCGGGTCAGAGAGAGGAATAGGCATTTGGTACCTCATCCTAATTATAATTCTATTTGCCATATATTATTTTAGGTTGTTGTCCTCAAGTTTTATGAAGAGCGTTGATCAAGTATTAGATTGAGATATTGAAAAACTTGATCCATCGATGGGATCATGAAAGGAAGGCCTTTAGGGTTGGTATCGATATTTGGTACCATCCCATAGAGGAGGATTTGTACTTTATCACAGGTTTATCTAAGAGGGGGGAGGAATTTCCCCCTTTTCTTGATCTACCAACTAGTGTTGCAGTTGACACTTACTTTATGTATGTCTAGTGATTCATCAGTGATGATATTACTTAGACCAATCATTTCCAGGTGATTGGGGGGTAGTTGAGTCTACATGAATTTTGGTTAGAGGATGCCAAGTGCTTGATTTTATTTGTTACCATGATATCCCACCTTCTCATGGATTGGAAACAAATTAGATCTACTATATGATATTATGTAGAGGGTTTATTGTAGATACCTAGGTTGATTAGGTGGGGTACTATTTTTTATGATTGTTTTCCACGTCTTTAGACCACTATTGTAGCCAGTTGAAGGGATGAAAAATTTCCCCTTCACATCATAGTTATTTGATCCTCTCAATGCTTGATTCCATAGTTAATATGGATATATGTTAGTTCCAGTCATGATGGATGCATCAAAACAAAGTGGCTTAAAAAGAAAAATTATCACATTGAAATCAACTCATCCAATGTGTGTGTGTGTGTGTGTGATCAAAATGGTGAATTACATACTAAAGCAATAATAATGTTTAGTGATAATACATGTGAAAAAATTCAATGAAATTTAGTGATGAATTACATATATATTATAGAGTGATCAATCTCAATATGTATTCTTCTACTTTTCTTAAGGCCACTCTTCCCCCTTTTCCATCTTCTCATATCAATCATATGCAAAAGGAGGTTGATTTTGAAGGTGGATCCCTACTATTTTTTATGACAATTTTTCACAGCGTTAGACCACTAGCGTAGCTAGTTGAAGGGAAGAAAAATTCCCCCCTTCACATCATAGTTATTTGATATTCTCAATGCTTTATTCTATAGTTAATATGGATCTATGTTGGTTCTAGTCACAATGGATACATCAAAATAAAGTGGCTTAAAAAAATTACCATTCAACTTATCCAATATATGTATATGTAAATGTAAGTGTGTGTGTGTGTGTATGATCAAAATGGTGAATTGTAATGAAGTAATAATCATGTTTAGTGATAATACATGTGAAATAATTCAATGAAATTTAGTGATGAATTACATATTATTACAGAGTGATCAAACGCAATGTCTTCTTCTACTTTTCATAAGGTCACTCTACTTCCTTTTCTATCTTCGCATATCAATAATATGTGAAAGGTGGTTGAGTTTGAACACTATTCACCCTTAATTTGAGACTAAATATTTATAGTTGCTTTCTTCAAACTCCATCCAAGCTTCAATGGAATTTTTCCTCATCTACACCATCGTAACATTTTATTCTATGAAATTGAGTAATGAATTACATGTATATTTAACTGAATGATATCATACAAAATGTAGCATCACCGAAATCAATGCATCTTAATAATACTCTTAGATCATATTGCATTTTGTCAATGCACAAATTTCAAATTAAACGAATGCTAGTTCATAATGCAAATATCCATCTAAATATATATGTCCCTCACTATAAGAAATGCATCTTAACAATACTAAGAAATAACATTCATAAAATCAAAGCAATGCAAGAAACTTCTATCATTAAATTCCCACATTAAAGGATTAGATGCCAATATATAGTCAAATGAGGATTTCTATTATTTAATTTTGTATACTTGTCTATGGTAAATGAATCAAATTAGGGTTTTCACCATTTAAGTAAATGATATAATACAAAATGGTGATGGATCAACTTTGATATTTTGGATGATAAAATCATA
Organism: Pseudotsuga menziesii; assembly: GCA_001517045.1. NCBI lineage: Eukaryota > Viridiplantae > Streptophyta > Pinopsida > Pinales > Pinaceae > Pseudotsuga > Pseudotsuga menziesii. The sequence goes on along the minus strand of LPNX010741825.1, from coordinate 29,374 downwards.
TATTTAACTATATTGATCCTATCTAGTCAAGTAATATTGAATTACTAGATTATAATATTAAATGTTTATACATAGTGAAAACACTAACTAAATCATATTAGGGTTTTGAATATTTAACCATGCTCACTCTCTCTCGTGGGATAAATATGGTAACTAATTAGGTTAGGGTTCTAACTATTTGTGGTGATTCTATCTGTTGGAAATTTGGACAATACTAGGGGGGGTGAATTAGTATTAAAAACTTTTAACAATCAAAACCACTTTTAACTTATTCATTAACACACATGATCAACAAGGCACAAGAAACAAAAATTTTATCATGGAAGCCCAATTGGGAAAACCACCAATACTTCCTATTACTACAAAATTATATATACAAATAGTTTATGTGTGCTTCTACAAACAAGGATGGTACTACACCCTATTTACCAGCAAATACTAGAAGGAGGATACGACGCCCTAGTTTATCATCTACTACTAAAAGGATGCTTCTACACCCTATTTACCAACTACTACTGGAAGGAGGCTATGACTCTCTTGCAGGAATGTAGCTTTCTCTAGAACCACCTTACCACCCTAGTATTTTTTATCAGACTTCCAGATATCCTTATAGCTTTATTACTGTCACTGGTTTCTCATACTCCTTGGTCTCTGTCTTTTGTTACTACTGCTTGGATATGTACTACAAAGACATCTTACTCAAATCGAAACATTTTCTTATAAATACCTTTACCATCATTCATCTTTCTTTACCAAGATATCTCTTCACTCTAGAGTTTCACAATTGCGCCCTTTCAATCTGTAGTCATGCATGTTCATCAAACACATCACTTCGTAACACATGCCTCTTCGTCAAACATGTTTCTTAATTCTCTGTTTAATTATTTTTAACTCTGTTTAAATTTATTACTCATGGCCTTTTTCAATTTCCTTTTTACAAAAATCTCTCCACAACAGACCTTACTGCATTGAGCTTTCTGCATTTACCTTTCCGCAATTACATTCCAAAATTAAATTTTTGATATTGCGTATTCCGGATTGCAGATAATTACCTTTCCATGCTTACCTTTCCAAAATTACCTTTCCCCAATTATCTTTCCACAATTGCGGGTTGCCAGTTTTCGTTTTGACTTTTATCGAAATTGTTTCCGCAATTCGTCTTTCTGCAACTCCTAAGAATCGTCGATCACTTTGTAGAATCCTCGTCATTCGTTCATCAGTTACCAAACAAAAAATTTCACTTTGGCGCTCTGGAATGTTATATTTCACACACATTTACTTTACGGATCCTTTCCCTGCCGTCAATCTATTTTCTTAATACGATTTGAGCCATCCAACCTCTACTAAGTAAGTTGACTACAACTCCATGATTCTGCGTTGATTGAGCAAAGGATCGATCAAGATCGATCGAGATTCATCGAAATTGATCCCCTTGTTGGATATAGACATTATATTTGTGAATTCATTTTTACAAATATTCAAACTATCAATCGATTCATGATTTAGACAAACAAGGAGTCATTTATTCATTTACACTGAGATATGTATAAATAGTCCTTCTCAATTCAAGAATTATTTCATATTGCACCATTGACTTCATGATAGCACCTCATGTGTCTTTCCAATCTTATCAAACATGCCACATCATTATGCATGTCATGTAATCACTTCCTTTGTTATTCCTTTGTTTTCCCTACCATCATGTCCTTGGTTATTCCTTTGTCATTACCAAAATACTTTAACATCAATGGCAAATATATTCAACATTCTCCCCATCTGACATTGATGGAAATATCTAAAAATTCTCCCCCTTTGACAACAATGACAAAGGATAACCTGTTATGCCTTTCTAGTCTTTCTTCTTTTAACTTGACTTGGTATTGACTACTGTGTTATGGTTTGTTTAACATTTTCCTTCTTACAACAAGTTCTTTGAATGATAACCTAGATGATAAATTCATAGAATCCCCTTATCACAGTGCTTCCTTTTGCTCCATTAATGATTCTCTCTTAGTTACTTCAAGCCAATGTGATGGTCATCTTTAGAATCTCAAATTTTGATAGATTTTATACTCATTGGTTTTTTTTGAGTTCTTTCATTCAACCCTTAGTTTTATTCCATATATTTCTCTTTCAATGTGCATCATATAACTTTTTATTCCTTAACTTGAGTCTTCAATTCCATGAAAATAATTTACTATCCATATATCCTTGTTCCTTCGCAATAATCAACTGTTGAAGTTCTGGTTGAAGTTCCACATAATCTGCAAAATTTTGAATATGCAACCTTCTCCTCTTGATTCCTAGGAAACACTTTTACTACTACTTTTACTCGTCCTAGCACTTTCTAATAAACTTCATTTTTATCTTTCAACTTCACCTTGAGTTCTCTTCAGGCACACCAACCATGAATTTTTTTATTATCAAATCAATGTAATCAAATGAATACTTTTAGGTTGGAAAAAGTTTTCCTTTTCAATCTGTCACTTCTATACTTCTCCTTTTTTTTTAGGAAGATATATTTTACCATTTATTTCCTATGAATCTAATTTTTCTTGTTTTGATGGAAACCTAAAAACATTCTTTTTCTTCTTACCAAATGATATTTTTCAAGTACCAATTGCATTTTTCTGATATTAACTTCCCCTAAGTATATGATTCCATCTATTTTTATTTTCATGGTTCTCTTTAGGTCATGAGAGACCTTAGAAAATAATTCCACCATTATCACTATTTTCTTCTTCAAGAGTCTTCATCTTCATCTTGATTTCCATCATAATGGATTTCATTCTTATCTATGACACTATTATGCTCAACATTGCTTCATTGATGCTTGTAATCTTTGTTCCTTATGAATATTTGTAGTCTATTTTTCTTCTCCGCATCTTTCCATGAGGTACCCTCCTTATTTTTCTTCTATATCCTTGTTTCTTTGATTCCATATATTGGTATTTTCCCTTGGTTTTGCAATCAACATCTTTGTGACCAAACTTGTGATAGAAACAGTAATAACCATAAAAATTTCGCCTATATATGGTAAATATTTGATCTTCCTGCTTCACAACTTCCATCTTCTTCCATTGTTTCCAAGCCTCTACTGAATCACTCTTTCTCAGCTTACATTCTCTATCCATATATCCAAAATTATTACAAGAGTAGCAATGACCGAAAAAGATTTGTTGATACCTATTTGTTATTGTTCTTCTAGGCATAATATCTGTTCTTGGTAAGGGAGAATTTTTTTTATTACTTTCTGCCCTTTTAATTGGGCTATTGAGTGCATAAGAATAGCTTCGTTTATTTCCATCTTGGTGTGTGAAAGAGGAATATCATGGCTTCTTTTCTTTGTCAAATCCTAATCCATATTTATCGCTTGATGGTATTTGGACACTTAGGATTTCATCTAAATTCCTTGAGTTGTTCTCAAACTTTGATTTGATAGATTCTTCATTAACCCATTTTCTAAGTTTGAATAATCTCTTTTTTCAAGTTTTTCATAATATTGTATTCTCTTCTTGAGCTGCACTACTAAGTCCTCTTGAATCTTATTGGCCTCTTGAAGTTGGTTCTTCAAATCAATAATAATTTGACTTGACCATTTATCTTTTGATTTCTTCTCTTCTTGGCATTTTGACAACTTTTATTTCAAAGATTTGTTCCCTCTTCTACATTTTTCAAGTTCCTCAAGAGTAGTTATGAGTTAAGATTCTAGGTCCACTTCTCCTTCCACATCTGAATCATCTTCTTGAATTACTGTCCCCATGATTAGTATTTCTTCATCTTCACTGTCTTCTTTGGAATATAAGTTTTTCTTCTTTTTATTAAATTTATTCTTATACATGGTCTTACTCTTTTGATCTTTCTTATGACAACAAGGTTCTTCATCATTATCACAATCTTCTTGTTTTGGGTAAGGACAGTTTGTGGCAAAGTGACCAATCCTTCCATAGTTAAAACATTTCAAGGGTAGATTTCCTTTGTAATTTCTAGTACCTTTCTTAAGTTTCTTGATGAAAAGAGGTTCTTAATCATCTAGTTTCTATTATTGGTTCTTAGATAAGGCTTTAAATACTTAATCTTTATTTGATGATCCATATTGTCATGTTCTCATCTCATAGGTAGTGAAGATCCCATGTAATTCATCTACTGTCATGAGTTTAATATCATCTTTTTCTTCTAGAGTGGACACCTTTGAATCATACTTCATTGGAAGGGTTCTTAGTACTTTGTCAACTAATTCTCTCTCCTTTATTTGTCCTCAAATTCCTCTAATAGCATTGACAATTTGATCTACTCTTGGAAAATATTCTGCAATATTTTCTTCCTCTTTCATTTTTAGGATTTCAAATTGTCCTTTGTATGTCTGATGTTGGATTGGTTGCATTTAGGTGCTCCTTCATAGACACATTTTTATTTTTCCCATGCATGTTTGGATGTCTTGCATTGCATGACTTTTACAAACATTGAATTTGTCAACCCACTCAAAATTGCATTCAGGGCTTTTGCATTGGCCTCATATTGGTCTAGTTCACCTTTGTCTATAGGTAGGTTGTCTAGTACATCATATTATTTTTCAACATACCTCCAAACTTTGTATCCAAGAGACAATAGATGGCACTTCATTCTTACATTCAGGTATGCATAATTATGTCCTGTAAATAATGGATGTCTGTTGGTGGCTAAATCTTCTTGCTGGTCCATAGTGGTTTTTAATAGGATCTTCCTTCCAATGATTAAACTGTAGTGAAGGATCCCTCTCTAAGACCAATTGTTATAAGTTTGGACAATAGTGAGAGGGGGTGGGGGTGAATCAGTATTATTAGATTTTAACAATTAAAACCACTTTTAACTTATTCATTAACACACATGATCAATAAGACACAATAAAAACAACTTTTATCATGGAATCCCAATTTGGAAAACCACCAATAATTCCTATTACTGCAAAATTATATTTACAAATAGTTTCTACATGTTATTTTTTATTTGAAATAATGCATAGGTTGGTTTTTTTAGGTTGTTATGGGGCTAAGACATACCCAAAACTGCCCATGAGGCCAATTCAACCCAAAGGACTTTGTATGAAAGAAATAAACAGTTGCTTACATGCGACTTGTTGAAACACAAGCTAGCACACATTAGCTTTCATTCACATTAGGAATGAGAATGCATAACAAATGTTCTATTTTTAATGTTACATATTAAAAATATTATTTGTATTTATTGTATTGAAAGAATGTAGAGTGTGTCGCTCAAGGCAAGGGGTGATGAAAGTTGGATTAACTCGTGGAAGGATTCCATTTCCTAAACTGTTGGCCTTTTTTGGTGGATATGACACTAGATTGCTTCTTTATGTTGCAAACACAGTAAATCTATCAAGGAGGAGATAAAATATGTATCCTAGCTTTAACAAGACAATCCCCATGCTATTGAGAGGCCAAATTATACAAACGAACTTCAACATTTCCTTAAGGTGGATGAACCACTATTCTTGAGTGACCCAAATTAGAGCTTGCTTGGATTGATTGAAAACTAGAGATAGGTCAACAAAATTTTTCTTCAAAGCCTTGGCCACCAAGGATGTTGGAGAAAAGATCGATGGACTCAAAAGTATGGGAGTTTTAAATCTAAATCGCTATAAACTACAAATTCATGTGAGAATTATGAAAGAATCTCATATTATATAGAGAAACTGGTAAATGTTTGAGGTATATATTAGCTCTAGGAGAGACATTTGTATTGAATGTATTTGAATATTGGACAATATCTCTTAAAGCTAAAAGCCAATATTAAAATCCTTGAAAGGTTCTCTGCATATTAAATTGCTTATACACTTACTTCATAATGGTCCATATCTCCCATGTGGTGGAAACAAAATGAGAAGTAGTTGGAGTACAAAGGTATGGTATTTGCATTGGATAGGGTCTTATTCAAATCATTGAGAGTATGTAAGAGGAATGAACATGTCTGGATCGTAAGAGATATCATAGGTAATCAGTGACTGTGAATCCCCTCTTTCTTTTACTACTGGCCCCTACATTTACCCACCTTCATAAAGGCATTCAAGCAATACCCACCTTCAACACTTTTCAATATCACGTTTGATGAAATAATCATCCTTAAACCTACCATCTATGGTTTATTTGTCATGTGTTTTATGACTTTCAAATACGATAGACATATCTCCAAGAAAAGATCAACGAATGAATTGAGTTCCATACTCTGCCATTTAGAGATAAATACAATAATCATTAAGGAATATTGATTGAAAGACATAGTCCATGCCTCAAAAAGTAAGGCCATGGTTAAGGACTGTCATGTCCCCATCCCTCAGACCAACGAAGAGGACGTGACGAACACCATGAAGATGGGAAAACAACCCCATGAACATAAACAAAAGACATCAATGCTGAAATTAAAGAAAACTAAACATAATAGGAATGCTAAACATACCAACATACATAGATGCATAATTCTTCAATCATACAGTGGAAGCAAACACACACATACATTTCTAGCATTCAACATGTTCATCACTTCACATAATGCAGCAGATATAATTGCAGAGATGAAATAACAGCAGTACTTATCTTTTGATGAAGAACTTGTCCTGCAACCAGCTGCATCGCTGCAACGTTCCACCCAACCATAGGCCAGCGTGCTCATCAATCTCTCAGCATCGCTGCCACCCCCGATCTGGGCATGATTCCTTCAAGGATAAGGGTCAATGCAGGCTTACACATAGCCAAGGGACACCATTATCCAAACCCACACCGCTGGGTTTACCAGGCCTTCCATAATCGGCCAAGCCAGCACAGTCCGAAGACCAACCACTACATACCCACAGCATAACAATCCCTTCACAGCCCTGTGAAGAAGGTAAAGACAATCGAGGATGATCCCAAACAAACAATGAGCATAGCTCAAGCCACAAGACAACACAGAGTTGTCCTTGGCCCTAATGTGGCCAAAACAACTCAGTTGCAACCCCAAAACCAGGGAACTTCAGTAGCCACAAACTCACAATGAATGATAGCAGTAATGCACAACCCAAAACAAAGGAGGAGCCAACAGTCACGCCTTTACCAACAACAGCCGCGTGAGAAAACACAACTCACAGCCAACAAAAACGTGGGGAATACAATAGCCTCAAAACATAATCAGTGAGCACGACTCACAACATGAGAAAAACGCCCCAAATAGTCTGTGCGTGAGTGCAACTTGAACCAAACCGCAACACACAGAGGAAAACAAATGCACGGCCACAAATTTGCAAGGAAACTTACACACAGTCCCTGAGTGCGAAATAGCTCCTGCACCCAAGAATCCCAAGTGATAGCCACGATTTCTCTTACTCCCGACGTGAGCAAAACCAACGCAAAGTCCCTGCACGTGAGCATGAACAGACCACGACCCTGCGTGTGAGCAGGAAACTGACCACGAAGAAGATGGCGGTGAAGGTGAAGGCCAGGCGCATGAGGAAGATGAACAGACAGTGAACCGACCATGGAGGGAGTGGTGTCGTGGAGAGGATGGTGAGAATGGCAGAGGTTTCTCCCCCCAACGTGAGGTCAACCCCCTGGTTGAGTGTACGCGTGGGCAAAGGCTGACAGCCTGCCGCACTCCACTACCCACCTTAACTGCCCCAACTACCTCAACAAAACAATAAAATAGGTTGACAAGGGAAGAGGGAAAAACACAACAAGGTGGTAACACATGGGTTTTTCCCCCATAGGCCAAGGTTTGACATCCCCCACCCCTTATCCTTTGGAACCATGCCATTTTCATTCAACGTTGCACTGCCATAGTTGGTTGTGGTTTTTAGTTTTATTTGATGTGTGTGTTTACATGATGCCGAATTATAATGTGCCGGATAACACGACATACCATCGGCAACTACCCCTATTGCCGAAACATACATGACCAAATCGATGGTGGGGATTTTTCCTGTTAGCTCCTCACCACGATTAATTAAAATATATACATCATGTAAACGGGGTCAAAAACGGGGTGTTACAAGGACAATTGGGTCCGCAACAAGTTTTTATTGTATTTGAATATAATGAATCCAACTATATGATTTCAGTTAAAGGATTCTTGATGTTAGTTCAATCAACTGGCTAGGAAAGAGTGCTTACTTTTAGTTACAGGTTAGATGAGTCATATCAGTACAGAGCAACCACACTCTTGCATTTTCTACAATTTAGTAAATTATGGACCATTATAAGACCACATTTAAGAGCCAATATAAAACTATTCCTCACTTATAGTCATGTTATAAAGAAGTATGCTCAAGTGTTGTAAATTAAAATCCAGACTGCTCTCTACATTTAAAATTAAGTTTTTGATAAAGCTGCACTACAAGGTAGTAGAGTATTCCCTTTGAAGGATACCTGGAAATAGGGATCTAGATTAAAATTGGAACTGATGCACTTTTATATTAAAACACCATTTCTCCTTGATCTGATGTATACCATTCATTTCAATTAGATTTCATAGATAGTTCAAAACCTTTTGTGACAATTTGAGCTAGTATGAAATTTGATTGCACATGTTTGTTAATTTATGCACAGATAGGCTACTACCAATAAGGATTTCTGGCTGATTATGTTGCCAACCACTGAGCAATATATTGTTTTTATTCCTCCCAAATGTCCATCCAACAAAATCAAGTTTGCATGATGGCATATTAAGTACCGATTCTGCAAATTTGGATCTACAACAATATTTTATTCTGTTGAATAAAATATTAAATCTAAATGTATGTTAATGCCAATTGGTGAAGCAAGTCAACCGAAGCTAGTGCGGTAAATTGGATAACCAGCAAGGTTTGAACTTTAGTTTAAGTTGCATCTTGATGAGTCATAATAGTAAATAACATCTAGTCTCTTGCATTTACCACAAAGCTCAGGTATGATCTTTCAGGGCCTTACACAAGCAGAGCTCCAGAAGTCTAGGACCTTACCTGAGGAAAAATCTTGGATAATACCATCGCATATTCTTCATTATATATCCTTAGAAGTTACAATAGAATACACCATTTAATATGAATTTTATAGTATTATCATGAAGCACTCAATTTGGAATTTAAAAGGCAGAGAACTCTTTGTTCATGAACACTAAAATTGTTCTTCAAAGGTTGTCTACATATTGGAGTATGCTTGAGAGGACATTGGGAAATGGGATCCAAACTAAAATTGGGATTAATTATAAATATATCTAAAGTTCCTTTACTTCAGGTTTTGAAGGTTGAGATCAAAATCCACCTTGAAAATTTGGGCAAGGAGAGAATTTGAAATTGCTGGTGTTTATGCACAGACAATAGGTTTCAAAAAATGTCGCTTTCTCACTAGTGTTGAAGCTGACAACAAAGCAATATATCCTTATTTTGTCTCCAAAATTTCCATCCAATAGATGTAGGTTTGCAAGACTAAAACCCTAATATTTTTCCTAATTAGCAGAACCATCCACCCATGGCATGTTACCAATAGGGAAGCAATAGGTTACAAGTTCAAATCTGGTTTTGTCCTTCAAGGTTAGAAGCCATTATTGTCAGGATTTATTGATAGCTTGTCTTTGCCTACTTTTATTACATCCTGTCGAGATTTGTCAACCAAAGCTAGTGCGGTAAATTTAAGTTGCATGCTTGATGAGTCATAATAGTAAATAGCATCTAGTCTCTTGTACTTGCCACAAAGCTCAGGTACGATCTTTCAGGGCCCTACACAAGCCGATCTCTGGATGTATAGGACCTTACCTCATCAAATAGCTTGGATAATACCATTGCATATTCTTCATTATATATCCTTAGAATAGAATACACAATTTAATATGCATTTGATAGTGTTATCATGAAGCACTCAATTTGGAATTTAAAAGGCAAAAAATTCTTTGTTGTTGAACACTAAACTTGTTCTTCGAAGGTTGTCTACATATTGCAGTATGCTTGAGAGGACATTGGGAAATGGGATCCAAATTAAAATTGGGATTAATTATAAATATATCTAAATTTCCTTTACTTCAGGATCTGAAGGTTGAGATGAAAATATACCCTGACAATTTGGGCAAGGATAGATCTGAAGGTGAGATCAAAATCCACCTGTTCCCACAACAAAACTTAATCGCTAATGATCAAGATGACCCCATAACTTGTTCATTTAGCCTATCTCAAAAATGGTGATTTTGTGAAACTAGTCATTTACATGTTTGTGTTAAATGATATTCACCTCTAACCACAGTTGCATGTATGAAATGCTCAACCCCAAATCCATCAAAATAGAGGAAATACCACCATCATCTAGTGGCTATTGCAAATACATTTACCCAATGTTGGTCCTCACCCTTTTGTGCTGAAAACACCTTTAAAGTGAACCATACATTATCCATGTGCATGGTAAGACCATGATTATAGTATTATAAATGACTTAGCTACATCTACCATCACCATGTCTCATGTAACATGAAGCCATTTCGGATCTAAAACTTGATGTCTCATGTAACATGTCCAAGTGTAATTTTCAATAAGGAAAGGTTTTTTCTTACATAAAGAAATATAGTATGCATATCAAGTAGAAAAATCGTCTCATTTTATGAGGAATAGTATGTATGCTTGGGAATAATATTTTATCTGTCTTCATGCTTCTAGGATTAGGTTAGCATTATATGTTTTTTCTTTGTAATATTCATGTTAGATTTGTTTGAAACAATACTATTCTTACCATTTTAAAAGATGTGGCTACTACTATGTCTTAAACTAAAGAAGAAGATGGTTTAATAAAGGCTTAATAATTTGACCTCATATATGCCAAGTCTTGTTAGTTGTATATCATTATTCTAGAAAATCCTCAACACCCTTCTCACAAACCATCCATACCAAGGGAATCTCATGCTATTGATGACATTATAGGTTTAGTAACTCACGTTGTAATCATTTTGGGTACATGTCACCTCCAAGTCTATGGTATTTATGGTAGCCATTATGGATGGGTCAACAAATCCCATGGAGCATCCATTATCCTAAGTCTATTCCAATTCACTTTACAATGAACAATAAGATGCCAATGCTTCATACACAACCCCCACCCTCCCACTACCCACTACTTATGGAGGGCCACCTCTCCTAACTAGTATTCCCCCTACCCTTAAGGTGCATCTTATTAGGGATTGTTAATCCTTAATAATGTTGTGTCCTTTCCCAATATCAATTTATTTCATCTTTATCCTCATCAATGGGTTAGGATTTTGTTCAACAATACTGATATCCTTACCAACTTCCTAAAAAACAATTAAATAAAGTCAAGAATAAGAACAGTAAAAGCAATCCCAATGACCCAAACCTGACTTGCGGACAATGATGAATCAACCTAACCAATGAAATAATGACAGGGGAACTAAAACGTGAGTATGAAAAGAAAGAACACTAAGATCAAGACAAACTTTCCTTGTGGTCTTTATGGGGTTCAAGGACATTGTACACATCATTGTATATAGCACATGAGATTAAGTGTATGTGCACTCCCAAACCTATCAAAAGAGAATGTTCCACCACATGGAAACTATAAACCGCAACAACCCATCATTCTATAGAATATGTTCCCACAACCAAACTTAATGGCTAATAATCAAGATGACATAAACTTTTTCATTTAACCTATCTCAAAAATGGTGATTTTGTGAAACTAGTCATTTACATGCTTGTGTTAAATGATATTCACCTCTAAACACAGTTGCATGTATGAAATACTTAACCCCAAATCCATCAAAATATAGGAAATACCACCATATTCTAGTGGCTCTTGCAAATACATTCACCCAATGTCAGTCCTCACCCTTGTGTGCCTAAAACACCTTTAAAGTGAACCACACATGATCCATGTGCATGGTAATCCCATAATTATAGTATTATAAATGACTTAGCTACATCTCCCATCACCATGTCTCATGTAACATGAAGGCATTCTGGATCTAAGACCTAATGTCTCATGTAACATGTCCAACTGTAATTTTCAATTGTCCTTCAAAATTCCATATTTTGAAGGATACTTGGTTTAAAGAGATTTGTCAATGTTTATGGCAAGGGAGCATCAAATACCAAAAAGTTCCATCTAATTAAATGGAATGTAGTTAGGGCTCTACAACCCCCCCTTATTTTGCATGGGGTGTCCAACTAGGTTTTCATGATGGTTTTTGGGTTCATTTCTGAGTTTTTTGGGCAGGTCTGAAGCATGATTTGACCTTGTATCAGTTGTATGATGAATTCTGGGCTAATTCCCAGGCTTTCTGGGCAGGAGCAAGGACATAAGCAACAATTTGGGATGCAATGGAGTTAAATCTGGGCACATTGCTGTAGTTCTCAACATAATTTTGTTATCAAACAACAACCAATATTGAAACTAGGCGTGTTCTGAAGCAACAGCTTTAAAACCTCAACCTTGGGCATTATTTGGACTGCCTTAACTCTCATAACAGCAACAAGAGAGGCTTGAATTCAAGTTTGGGCCTATTCTAAACAACTTTGGGCCTGCATGTATGTGGAATCAACAGCAAAACCAAGTTTTGGTGTGTTCAGGGCAGTTTTGAAGCATAAATAGTGGTAAAAAACATCATTTTTAAGATCTGCGTTGTTTTAGGCTAATTCTGTGTGGTTTTTGGCTTACACCATCACTTAAAACATGTCTGTATTGAAGTATGAGAATGAAAACAGTGGTGAAGAGGCTGTGAATTCAATCATGGGCGGTCTTTTGAGGGAAATCAGTAGTGGAAACCCTTGATTTATCATTTTTAGGCGTTTTGGGCATAAAAACAGCCCTCATCTCAGATTCTGGGCCGGGTATAAGGAAAATTATTCAAACAGTACCATCTATGGTTTCTTTGTATCATGTTTTATGACTTCCAAATACTAAAGACATATCTCCAAGAAAACCTCAACCAATGAATAGAGTTCCATACTCTGCCATTTAGAGATAAATACAACGATCATCAAGGAAGATTGACTGAAAGACATAGTCCATCCCTCAAAAAGTAAGACCATGGTTAAGGATAGTGTTGTTTTAGGGATCTTAACTACTAATGATGAAAATTAGAAGGATTGGGTCTGCAACAAGTTTTCTTGTATTTGAATATAATGAATCCAACTATACGATTTTAGTAAAAAAGTCTTGATGTTAGCATGCACCTTTCAGGGACAGCCCCCCTGAGATTGGAAAAACACCAGTCCAAACGAAAGGGAGTCTAGTGGTGATAGGGTTAGGTGGTCTATAATTTTGAGGCCGTTCTGTTGTTGCAGAGCTGTGTGATAACATGAAGAAATATAGCTTTATCTCTCAGTTTGAACCTACCTGTCACCATAGTTAATGACCATGAAGTAAAAACTTAGGGCTTTGGGGTGGAAGCTACCAGGTTAATCTGTTAGCATATTGAATCTCTCGGGTGCTCTATAAGTTTTTGTTGGTATTTTGTAGTGGATCTCTTTATCTTTTTGGTTCATCTTTGTGGGTAGAGTCTGTTAATGCCAGAAATTGTTCTTAGACTACGAAAGAACAAGCCAACACAATCTCAATAAACACAATTAAGTAAACTAGGTATTTTTAGGGTTTTGGTTGTACAGTTTGTAAACAAGAGGGAAGAAACTTCACAAAGCTAAATCAAACACTAAATCATGAACAATTTAAGGACTAATATGCATAACATATAAACTATAAACCAGACACAATAATCACAGCACTGAATTCCACCCACATTTAACAAGCATTTCATGCATAATAACCTTAAACAAGAAATGAGTATATCAACCAAGTGATTAACACAAATATGAAATGAAACCACTCAATAGTCTAAATAGGGCTTATAGTTGCATATATTTCATATTCAGCCATAAAAAATACATAAGATTTTTTATACTTAGCTCATAAACCATAGCTTGATAGCCTCCCCTTGCAACAAAAATCGAACCACTGCACTGTACCCGTGTCGATATTTTATAATTACAAATAAGTAGTTCTATCTTCCCTTCATTAGGTATAATTTGAAACTACTCAGCAGTTACATTAACCAACTTTCAAATAATTGACTAAAAATAGAAAAATCAGATTCCTGGTAAATTTGGTGAATTTCTGAAAAATAGGTGTCAAAGTAGCTTCCTTGTATCTCAATCCGTGACACCTATGCAAACAGTGAGATATTTTTTTGTGAATGGGTCCATTGTGGACAAAAACCTCTCTTGGTTTTTAAAAATTCATCTCAAATCAATCATAATATTCCCCGCAAGATGAAGACTAAAACAGGAAAATATTAAATATTTTTAAAACCTTGAAAAATAGGATGTAAATATTAAATCGAATCTTTCAAACCTTGACAGATGTTGCAAAAATGAGAGAGGTTTTTGTGAATGGGTATCTTTTGAACAAAAACCTATTTTTTTCTTCTATAATTCATCTCCATCATCTCGTGATCTGCACTCAATTGAAATAACCCAGGAAAAATAGAGCATAATTCTCAATAATATTTGCACACTCCAAGTCTTGCAATGGCTGTCCTTTAACTATTTTCTTCAATAATATTTGTAATTTCTTCACTACCAATGAGTTCTATGTGGCTTCCTCATATTTTAGGTTGTTTTTGTACATCCTGTTCAGTGTCAACCCTAGCTTCATCAGACAGTGACTTTTCCTCATCTTCAGACTGCACTGTAATAAGAACTTGTTCCTGTTCTTTCACATCTTCCTTTACACCTTGGTTTAGTTGTGCATGAAAAATATTTCCTACAGGCTCCACCTCCTTCACTTTTGGCTTTGAAATTTCATTCTCTTCAATATTGGTTTGCTGTTCAATTTCAAAATTTCCATCTTCTTGGTTCATAGATTTTCCTGGTTCACTATGTTCTTCTTTCTTAACTGTGACTTTATTTTTAAGCTTCTTGACCAAATTCTGGCCTTTATTCAACTGCCTCTTCTGAGACTGCTCTTCCTTCTCTGTTTGAAAACCAGACCAAAATAGAAAATAATCTCATGTTTTCTCTCTCTTTTGAAGTACAATGCTTATGACTAGTTTTATAAGCCCATGATGAAACATAGATTGTTTGGTGTGATCCTGATGCGGCTTCACCCCGCTAGACATCTTTTGTAAACTTTTCAAGAAGAAGAATGGGAGATTCATTTTGGATTCATGGCTGAGATGTTGCAAAAACCTAAAATGATACTTAAAAAACAAAGCAAATCTCCCTTCACAAGTGATATAACTTTGCATGATTTTAATTGGCTCTATCCATTTTGGTTTAAATTTCTGAATAGGTACTCCCTTTCCCCAATCTGCTACGACATCTAGAAGTAAGTATTTCTGTGCATCAAAGGCGAAAGGTACTTTTTAAAACCAGTATTCACCCTCATCTAAGATCCCTGTACTTCTGCTAACAATTCTTTGGTCAACTTAAACTTCAAAGTATCAAAAACCTGGCATATCTTTATCCAAACATTGAGCAAATTTATAAGAGACTTCTGAGTGATATCCCTCAATTCTTTCAAAAAAATTTAGCCACCCTACCTCTAAAAATGGTTTTGCACAGTATGGAAAAGTGTGAACCAAACTCATGTCTGAAGGTTCAGCTCTATTGGTTTTACCACTTCTTTTCATTTTGAATGACTGTCAAATTGCTTCTTTTAGTAAAACAAACTCTAAATCTATTCAAATCTTGACAATTTGACAAACAATGCTATATTGGGAAACCAAAACCCCAAACTGGACTCTATCACTTAAACTGATAAATGCCTTAATTCCATTGACATAGAATTCGATATTAAGTATGAATTAGGTTTACATACTAATAATCTTCATTCAATTCCATCATTAGTCATTTTTCTTAGTAAAAACCCAAATACATGGACTTTGATATCAATTCCCAGCCTACCTGTCAAAGTGATGAATCTAGGTGCTAGAATCGTGCTTTCTTGACTGTCAAGTGTCCAATTTCATTCCTCATTCTTCTTTGACCACTACGATAACTCCAAATGATCACCCCTCAAAGCCCTAAATTTCTGACCTACTTCAGTATTTGATTACACACTGCTAATACTTCGCCACGAACTCATCTGATCTTCGTGCACTTCAGGAAATACAAAATTCAAGGCGAATTTGTCTCATCATGTTTGATCATCATTATTCCATCATTCTGCAAAAGACCACTGCAAATTTCCCTCATAATGATTTGCTTGAAGTATTAACACCTATCACAATGATCATTCTGGAGGAAACACATATCAAATCCATTAACCAAGTATGAATGACCTCTCATATACACGAATTTCCAAAAACTTGAACCAAAAATCATGATTTTCAGATAACGCGACTTTCTTGTAGCGCACCTGTGTAACTTTTCTTAGCTTGCGCTACAAGAATACCTATTTTATGATTTTTTTAACCAAAACTCCAAACCAAGTGTTAATTTTCGGTAAATAACTTTAAATAAGGCCTTATGATATTTCTTTAGAACCTTTCAGGAATATATACATCCTATAAGCCCATAAAAACCATTAAATTAATTAAGTAAAGCCAAAAATAAAACGAAGACCTATTAAATCAACTATAAACATAAGCCTAAAATCAAAATATTTTAAAAGAAACCAAGGTCAAAACTTTAAAACAATAAAAAATCATATTTTTAAGACAAGCAAATGGTTCAAAAATAGAGGACAAAAACAGGCTATAACAGAGTCTAAACATCCAACTCAACATTCAAAAAATGTTAGTAGTATTCTACAATGTTAAAACCACTCAATTGGATGATGGATTATGTGCTTCAATTTTGTGACATTTACTTTCAAAGTGGACAAGAAGGAAATCTTACAAGACTTGCATTGAAAAATTGTGTATATTCATTTCCTAGAAAATAAAGTTGATTGGATTAACTGCATAAATAGATACCTGTTACAAAATAAAAAACACAAGGAGCGAGCCACTAGACAAGCCTTAAATAACTTATCCTTGCTTGTCTGATTTTGTGCAATGCAATAGTTTTGCAACATCAACGATGCTAATGCCATACTCATTGTTGCTTTTAGATCATCTGGCTTTTGAAGGACATTGGGGTGCGAGGGAGGTGCGTACATACATATGCATAAAATATATATTGTTAAAACGTAAAACTTCTACAAATTAGAAATAAAATTTGTGTATAATATAAAAAACATAAAACATAAAACATGTAATATGATCTATAAAACTAAACTTAATACCATTGGGCAACATTACTTTGCAATTTATATGAAGGGTACATAGCTGTGGGGGGTATAAATTTGAGGAACATTAGTAGGCTTACATTCTATATTTTGGCACTAGACGCACAATTTGGATCTCTATAATAGTTTGGCAAGCAATAGAAAGAACAAATCAAACCTTTGTACAGCTACATGACTTAAATTATATAGAATGAATTTCTATATCAGCTAGTTGTCATGAAATACGTAGGTCATATTATTAGGATAACTTCCTGACATATTCATTTAATAGATCGCATGGCATGGAAATTGCTTAATTCAATCAGATTGTTGGGCATTGAAGATGCATATCAGTCCTTCAATTAAGAATATTAGGCATGGGATTAGACTGTTCAAATCATAATTTCATATTGTTTTGAGGGCACTCTCAAGTTTAGTTGTGGGTCCCTTCCTACACCCGTCATGTGTACCCTAGAATGGGGAGGTGTGTTGTTATGATAGGGAGATGCTCCAGTACTATTTTAAAAATGCTGTTGTAGATTTAATTATGCATGCTTGTTAAAATCTATAGCTTGAGTTAAAGAACTCGCACAGTTCTTTTATCACAGTTTCTTGCTTTTTAGAATTACTCCAATCTGGCATGTTTTATTTATAAAATAGAACTATTTTTGAAACAGTTTTTTTAAATATCATAATAATCATGGGATATGGATCAGATTAAATATTTATTTTATTAGTTGTTCTCTTGTGGTATAGCTCAAAGGAGTTTTCAGAACATTGACTGCTACTGGTGACCATAAAAAGATATCGACAATAATCAATCTGCTGACGCATGAATTTGCTTCCTCCCCTCAAGCAAACCATCAAAAAGTATGTGATACAGAGATGCCATTACCTTCAATATCCATCTAAATATTATAGGAAGTTGATATTGTTTTCTTACTAATGTTCTGCATTTCTATTGACACACATTTGAACATGGAAAAAGGTCAAAGAAAAATTCTTTCTAGTAATAAATTTGCAGGGGGTGCAAATTTTGGTTTTGCGATTGTTGCAGAATAATGTTTGCTGTAGTGAAGGCCTGCATCTTTTGAAAAATAAAATTTCCTAGTGGGAAATGTTGTTTGTTCTACAATATTAAAATATAGAAATGTCCTTCTAAACAGTAATCTAATTGCGAGTTTGGCTCTTCTAGGGTGGTTTAATAGGTTTGCTGCAACAACTATTGGTTTGGCATCATAAGATGCTCAAGATCTAGAGGAGAGTGTTGTTTTAGCAGGTCTTGTTTTAGCTCATTGTCTTTTTCATGTGTCAAAAACTTTGGAAAGTGGAAATTCAATAGGAATACATGCAAAAGATGCGACATTACTAAAAGTAATACTAGTAACATGATTTGTTTTGAAAAACATGTTATCACTGAAAGTAATTCTAAAAATATGAATTGTTCTTGTATCAAACTGCGATGAATGAAGATTAAAATACTAAGTCTAATTGAAATGGACATGGTGGTAAAATTGATTTTTATCATATAAAATAGATCAGTTGTGAACTCAAGCTAATGCTATTTCAAGAGTGGAAAGTGAAAATCCATTAATGTTACCATGTGAGAGGCATAGTTTTAATAAAACTAATTCTAGAAACATGATTTTGTAACTTTTTCTTTGTATCAAATTGTACTGATTGTAATATTATATAAAAAACCAAGACTCAAGTTTGGCACTATCATCTAGAGTTGATCACTTGTAGTGAGCTCAAGCACACCTTTTTATGAGGGGAAATTATTTTGTGAAACGTATGTTACTTAGGATAAAAGATTTGGAAAGTCAATAGGTACACCATTCAAGAAGCATGATTTTGATAAAAGTAATTCTCAAAACATGGTTTTTTTGTATCACTTTTTGGTGATAAAACTCAAAAGTTTCAAGTGAAATTGATGTAAGTAAATCTGTATCTTCTGATCACTTATGATGAGCTCAAGCTCAAAATTTGGAAAGATCTGGAAATTAACTATGGTAGCAGTTTTGTTGTGGATTTATTTATGTATTCATTTATATATGTATGTGTGTATGTATAATGACCATCTACCCATCTACTTATACATTATAATGTGGGTAACCTACTCATCCACAATAAATGGACGATTTTGTTATGGTAACTATTTAACATTGGCATGTCATATAGAGATAATGTGTGGGGATGGGTGGCCATGGGTAACATCCAAATGAGGATATACTTAAAATAGAATAAAGTACCTCTCACCCTAGGACCTAATGCCAACTGCAAGTCACCTGAAATTGCGAAACTTTCATATGGAAATGACACTTTTCAAAATGTCCAGGAAGTGTGAAAATGGCATATTTAAATAATTTGAAAAAATAATTAATATAAAAAATAATTCAAACTCTAAAAAGTTTTGTGCCTTCATTTCAAAATTTTAGATTTTTTGGGTTTGTTGCCTATTTAGGGCCTTTTTATGCACAAAGAAGACATTCTTGGATTTCACTCCCTTTGAGGGCCTTTAAGCTTTTCTCCTTTGGAACAAAGGAAACATTCCATTTATGGTCTTTTGGATAGGAAGTGTCTCAGAAATCTCATGGAAATGTTTCCAGAAACAAGAATGCCCTACACACATTTCATGGGTGTTTCATACCTGTTGTGATTTCCAAAATATTTCTGGGCAGGAAACAGGGGCTATGCAATAATTTCCTGTGGCCTTGCCCTATTGTAACTTCTCATAATATAGTTGTACCAAAATACGTAATCCCAATTGGATTATGCAATTGTGTTTTTTTATTTTTATTCAATATTGGGCATAAAAAGTGAACAAGCTAAAAAAATCAAATTCGAGAAAGGAAATCAAGGTCAATGACACTTTACATTCTTAGTCAAACTTTAAATGTACAAGTTTGAAGGTTTGAAGTGAATGGCTATTTTTATTTCTGTGAATAGTTGGATTTTTCTAGGAACAATGTGGTTGTTTAAATTTCCTTTTCACCAACTTGAAATATAGCTGATATATCATGGTCGCTGACATTGAATAGCTTATCCCATTAATATTACACTTATATTTAATTATTCTATATGCTTTGTTCTATTAATTTTATTTCATTGAATATGGATATATATTTGAATGTGTATGAATATATCTCTATTTATGCACACAAATACCTTCATGTACTTGCATATCATACTGTAGTCACATGTGCACAATAGCATGTGCTCTTGGCTAATAATTGTTTTGCTAATATAAATTGTCTTTGTTGGTGTTCATTGTTAAAATATTCATTATATCATGTATGATGCACATAGCAGGCCTATTCTTTTAGTAACCATTCATGAGTTCTTCTCTTAACATCCCTGCTCAACAAAATCACACCATCAATGAATAACGACATTTATGTAGCATCACACACATCCTCAATTGGATTCTACAACTATTTCTTAAACACATCCCTTATTCTTTCTCCATATCAAGTTTAGGTTATAAGGTATGCATGGATACATTATGTTGTTCTCTAAGACCCTTTTGTGGACCACTTTAATGTTGATGTATATGTAACTTCAGAATGTAATTTCACTTGTATTTCTTATATATTGTAACCCGATGTTTATTCCAGGATGTACTTGAGTGATTTCATAACCTGATGTTCCTATCGGGAAGGTCTATCATGTAAACAAGTCATGTCAAGTTATTGTGGTTAACCCTCCTATTGTCTAAGGGTTAAAGTCCCTGCAGTTTTGGGGCACTAGGGTTATTAGACTCTCCTAGTGAGGTCAGCCCTAGTAGGGTTTTTGTCATGTCGAGATTGGTATAAATAGAGAACTGGACTCTCTATTTATCACACAACTCATACACACTCAAGTGTAGCGCATAGTTGAGGAAGGAGAAGACACTGGGGCTAGACAGGAAGAAGGTTACTGCTGTCGGGAGATCACTTACTGTTTTGGGTTCTACTTTTGGTACTGATTCTATCTCCGAGGAAGTTGCAGGGTTTTCACCATTTATGGTTTCCCCGAGGATAAACACCTTTTTCATTGTCTCTTGTGTTTGATTGCTGTGCTTTTTATTATCTCAATAAATATCCTAATATAATGTTAGCTTAATGATGAAATTCTAACATGGTATCAGAGCTAACCTGAGAAGAAGACACTGTGCAGCTGTGGGAACTATGGATTCCTAGTTTGTGGATATTCCTCCATAGATTTTCAGCAAAATTAAAGTGTAATAAATCTCCTCCTTAGGGCACATCTTTCTGTCGAAGCATAATCCAATTATGAGGTTTTTCAATTTTGGACTCAACACTGCTGTCGAAAATTAGGTCTTTTCACAGAAGAGGATTTTTTTAGTGAGCCCAGGCCTAGATTGATCTCCTCCCCAAAATCAAAGTTAAGGATAAATTTCAAGGCATTTGGGTGGATAGATCTCCAGAAAAGCAAAACCCTAATTTGCACATGATCCAGTACTGAGGGATTTTAGCTTCAAATTTAGATTTGACATCTTGACCTGGTAAGATCTAAATATTTTGTATTTCCATTTGAGGTTCTCAGTCTAATATGTCTCATCATACCAAGCTTGATGAAAAGCTTGAGGGAGCTAATAACTTCTGAGCCTGGAAGTATAGGATCTCCCTGGTCCTGAAAGAAAATGAGTTGGACTCCGATATTAATGAGGAGCTTCCAGTTCTAGAGGGAGATGAGGCTAAGGCCTTACATAAGAATA
This sequence comes from Pseudotsuga menziesii, assembly GCA_001517045.1. Classification (NCBI taxonomy): domain Eukaryota; kingdom Viridiplantae; phylum Streptophyta; class Pinopsida; order Pinales; family Pinaceae; genus Pseudotsuga; species Pseudotsuga menziesii. Next base: position 7,447 of record LPNX010741825.1, on the reverse strand, counting down.
AGTTGGTTATGGCAAAGAGAATCATTATTGATTCTATCAAGGATCATCACATACCATAGGTGTCCTCCCTCAAGACACCTAAAGGTATGTTTGATGCCCTAACCAAATTGTTTGATTGGAAGAACATAAACAAGAAGATGACTCTGAGAAACCAATTGAAGAATGTGAAGATTCAGAATGCTTAGACTATCCAGTCTTACTTTACAAGGGTTTCTCAGATCAAAGAGTAGATGGAAGTAGTAGATGAAGAAGTGGAAAATGCAGAGATTGTGATGACCACCTTGAATGGTCTCCCTAGATCATGGGACTCTTTCATTCAAGGAATCTGTGCCAGAAAGAAATTATTCAAGTTCAACAAACTGTGGGAAGAAGGCTCTTAAGAAGAAGCTCGAATAGTAGCTTGAGAAGAGAATATGGGAAGTGAATATCAAGCTCTCACAGTTCACTCTAAGAAAAATAGAAGGAGCCTTTATCACTCCAAAGGTAAGATCTCACACTCAAGAAAAGATCTGAATACTATTAGATGTTACACATGTGATGAGAAAGGTCACATATCCAGATTCTTCCCTAACAAAATAAACCTAAACAAGAAGGGAAATAAGAGAAGACATCATGCCCATGTATATAGGATGATGAGCCTTCCATAAAGAAAATTAGACAAGAATGTGATGATTCTTCAAGTGAGGAAGAATATGTATTGATCTCTTCTCTCACAGAAACTGTTTCACATGGAAGCAATGATTGGCTCATAGACAGTGGTGCTTCCAAGCACATGACGATATTCAAATAATCATTTGTGAAGCTATCTGAACATGAGTCGCCTCACAAGGTGAAACTTGGGGATGACTACCAATATCCAATAAAAGGTAGTGGTGAATCCTCCTATAAACTAGACTTGGGAAATTCTTTGAATATGAAGAATGTATTATTTGTTCCAGGACTAAAGAAGAACCTTCTCTCCATATTTGCATTGGATGCAAAAGGAAGGAGGGTTGCTTTTGTAGATGGCCAAGTTCTGATGTGGCCAAAGGGAAATACTTTTGACGATGCAATAGTGATTGGAGAATAAGAAGGAGGTCTATACAAGTTGACGGGCCAACCAGATCAAGCTTTGGTTCATGACACAGTAGAACCAAATGAACTTTGGCATAGAAGGCTTGCACATGTGCATTACAGAGCACTACCACTTGCAAGAAAAGTTGTTGAAGGTCTTCCAAAAATTCAAGCAAAACATGAAGGGGTCTACAAAGGATGTGCGAAAGGAAAGAACACAAAGAAGACATTTCCAAGTAGTGAAAGCAAAGCAAAAGGAATCTTGGAAATTATCCACTTCGATGTATGCGGACCAATATCATCAAGCTCACTAAGTGGGTATGTGTACTATGTCTCTTTTATTGATGACTTTTCTAGGAAGACATGGATTTACTTCATGAAGAATAAAGATGAAGTGTTTAGCAAGTTCAAGGAATTCAAAGCCTTGACCGAGAACCATACTGAAAAGAAGATCAAGACTTTTTTATCAGACAATGGCGGATAATTTACTTCAAATGAGTTCAAGGAACTATGTAAAGACTCAAGGATTAAGAGGGAGTTGTCTACTCCTTATAATACACAACAGAATGGGATTGCAAAAAGGAAGAATAGAACTATCATGGAATATGCAAGAGCTTTGCTTCATGATCAAGATCTTCCTATGCATCTTTGGGCAGAAGCAGCCAAAACAACAGTGTATGTATAGAATCATACTCCACAGAGAGTACTCGAGAACAAGACTCCTGAATAAGTCTTCTCCGGCAAGAAACCAAAATTCAGTCATCTCGGAATATTTGGCTGTCCTGTGTACATACACATTCCAAAAGAGAAGAGAACAAATCTAGATCCTTCAGGAAAGAAGGGTATATTTGTGGGATACTCTGAAAGCTCGAAGGCTTACAAAATATACTTCCCAAGGTTCAAGAATATTGACATTAGTAGGGATGTAACATTTGACGAAGATTCGGCCTACATCAAATCTAGAAAGAAACCTGCCGAAGAACCTGAAGAAGTAGAAGCTCCCAGAATTCATGATACAATCATGAACGAAGAAACTCAAGAAGAAGATCGAAAATTTGAAGAACAACAAAGACCTATATATCCACCACAGGAGAAGAATCCTCACAAGAGGAAACCTACTTGGGTACAAGAGATTATCCAAGGTGCAGAAAGATATGGGGTTCCAAAAGAGAATCTCATAGAAAGAAAGAGAACCAGATCCTATTCCAGTTATGTAGCTTTACTATGTGACTTTATTGATAAATAACCTTCCGAGTATGAAGAAGTGGAAGAATGGAAAGAGTGGAAGGATGTGATGATCGAAGAGTATCAATCAATCATGAAGAATGATGTTTGGGATGTTGTCCCAAGACCAGAAGGGAAGTCAGTTGTAACTTCCAAGTGGATCTACAAGATCAAGAATGCTGCAGACGGTAGCATTGAAAAGTATAAGGAAATATTTGTGGCTCGGGGTTTCTCTCAGAAAGAAGGTGTTAACACTCAAAAATGGTTAACTACCTCATCTACCCCACTACATGGCTCATTTGTCCATTTGCCTACCATATTTCCCTGGAAATCCCACTAAAAAGCCTCTAAAAGGCCTAAAATGCCTCTAAAAGGCCATAAAACCATCTAAAAAGCCTCCAAAAGGCCAAAAAACCCATTTTTCCTCCAAAAATGTCCAAAATTCCTCTAAAAATAGCAAAATCCCCAAAAGGGAAGAAAAAATATATAAAATAATGAGGAAAAGGAGGAAAAAACCCTAAACAAGCTACCCTAAACCATATGGTTTTCAAAACCATGGGCCAGCACTCCACCACTGA